>JAODPA010038420.1:0-12118 GCA_025585075.1 Nepenthes mirabilis | reverse complement strand
TAAATATTCAAATCCAATTCATCGATCCAAATACTCCAAACTTATTAGGTTCAAATATAAAACTTTGTACTCAAAATAGTCATAAAAATAGTCGAATAAGTATTATAACTAATCCGATAATTTATTTTCACAAAATAATAAAATAGGAAATATTCAAAATGTTACGATAGATATTTACCGAAGGGACGTACTCACATCTGTACCTGTAGTTATTTGACAAGGGAGTGATTAGTTTTACAATTGTGGATATTTTTCAATCGGACAATAATCTCATAGATTTAAAATCTATTGAAGTCTCGTTTTGAGAAGTTTTATATAATATTACAATCATTATTTCTCAAAGTTTGGGTATTTTTTGATTAATAAATTAGTTTTAAATTTTGAACTATATGTGATTAATATGCATAAAGATATCCAAAACTTGTTGCTTCAGAGTTGGAGAGTAGAGCTCCGTTTGATACACTTGACAACGGAATGGCTTTAGAGTTGGAGAATAGTGCTTTGTTCGGTACATTTGACTAGGGACTGGCTTTGGAGTGAGGTTTATGTTACAGAACGGGTCATAATTCTCTAATGACCTCCGTCAATATTCATACTAAGTATGATAGATTGGAGCTCTTGTTGGGCTACGGTACTCGTCCGTCTATATCAAGTGCAAATGAGTAATGAGATGAACATAAATAATCATACAATATTTAATAGTAATAGCTTACACGAGATTTAAATCGGCTGAAACTCTTAAGTCAGCCTCATCTTGGCCGGCCAAGAATTTAGGTCAGCCTGATCTAGGTCGGTGGGCCATAGGGAGAAACCATTGATGTATGAAATACCTATAGGAATCAAAATTACTTAAATCATAAAGTTCAGTGAAAATACACAATTATCCATTAATTTATACAGTGAAATCATTAAACAAAAGTCTCCAAAAAGATCAAAAATACATCAAGGTCGATCATATACTGTTACATGAATCCAGATCGGCATTCCAGCCTAACTAGTCCGTCCGGCTCTACTCTTTTCTGTCCGACATAAATTCTTACTCGTTTGAGGTAGGAAAATAGCAAGTAGTAAGCAAATTGCTCAGCAATGTATAAATAAGCAAAGACGTGTATAAATATAGCTTCAATATGAAATTAAAAGAAACGGAATGAGAGCATTTTGCATACAGAAATATAAAACATTGACCAAAAATATTTTCATGAGAACTGATTTTCAAAACGAATTTAAATCCAAAATCAACATTTTGTTAACAGCTACATTTTAGGCATGCAACTATTCGACCATCATATATCAATAACGGCTATATTTTAGGCTTACAGTTACTTGACTATCATATATCAACAATAGTTATATTTTATATCTGCAACTACTCGGCTATCATATATTAATATCGACTACATTTTAAGCCTGTAACTATTCAGCCATCTATCGTCAAAAATATAATTTTCTTAAATCTTGAGTTTCAAATGACCAAAGCCTTTAAAGAACAAACTTACTTTCATAAATGGCGAGAAAACATATAAACGGATGAGATAAGCAAACTGATATTTGTTGACAGTAATTAAACATGCAAGATAACTTTTTCATGCACCATGGTTTAAACTTTATCAATTCTTGCTATAATATCAAATTCAATAAATAGAAGGAATTTTAACAATTTTCAAGCATGAACTATGGAACAAAATCCCGCATGTAAGACATAACACATGCACTAAATATGAAATTTCTTTATAAAATATGAGAAAACAAGTATCATGACATGCATTACGTAGAAACATAGCGAAGAAAGGTATTAGAACAATAATACCCAAAGGATTCAGACAAGAATTAGCAATGGCCAAATATGAAGCATAAAGTACATTTACCTGATCCTGATCTATGAATTCTCTTACTCAATCTGGCATGAAATTCTTCCTCTCCGTCGTGCTTCTATTAGATTTTTTGCACACACTTTTCTAACCCCGAAATCTAGTATTTATAGACAATAGGGCAGGTCAAAACAGGTAGGGGTCGGTCACCTATTTGATACTTCTTTTTCCAGTCGATTTTTCATTTTAGATGGTTAACAGAGTAGGTAGAAGTAGGATATGGGCTTGAACTAATTCTGTTAAACGTCTCATTATCTCTCTTTCTCATTCTCTGAGTCCCCAATCTCTTTATGAGTCCTCGATCTCTTTCTAATTTTTTAAATAACCTAGGTTTCTTTTTAATTTTCCAAACAACCTTGGTCTTTTTCTAATTTTCCAAATAGCTTCGGTTATTACTGTTTATTTACAAACCGCGGTTTCATGATTATTAGGTTATCTTCCTAATTTTGGTCAACTATTATAATTTCTGTCAATTATTCTGATTCCGGTCAACTCTCTTAACCGGTCAACAATCTAGTCCAGTCATCTATCTAATCTGATCGATTATATTAACAGGTTTTCTTTCTAATATGGGCAACCATCCTTTATATCGGTCAACATTTATTCCGATCAACTTATCTAGTCTGATCAACAATTCAATTCGGCTGGTCAACAATTTCTAACCGGCCGTCTTGCTACGTAGGTCGATTTTCCCATTTAGGTTGTGAGAGACTAAGTCCTAGTAACTTGATCTTTACAATTCTCCCCAACTTATAAAATGTTGTCCTCGAAATTTAACAAGACTATATATATACATACCTTACCGAAATAACTTGGGGGTACTTACTCCGGATCTCTGCTTCACATTCTCATGTAGCTTCCTCAGTAGAGTGATTTTTTCATAAAACTTTTACTATACGGATAGTCTTTATGCATAATATTAGATCCCTTTGGTCTAAAATTTACACCGACTCCTTAACATAAGATAGGTTTTTACCAATAGTCAGAGGTTTAAAATTAATTATATGCACTGTATCATACACATATTTATGAAGTATTGATATGTAAAATACACCATGAATATCAGCCAAGCTTGGAAGCAAGGCTAACCGATAAGCTATTTCACCAACTTTCTCCAAAATCTCAAAAGGTCCTATAAACCTCGACTTTAACTTTCTTTTTACTCCAAATTGGGATGTTCCTTTTGATAGCGATACTTTCAGGAATACAAAATCACTGACTTTAAATTTTAATGCTGATCTCCTTTTGTTTGCGTAGCCCTTCTGCCTACTTTGAGTTACTTTTAAATTCTCATTAATCAACCTGATTTTCTCTATTGTCTCCTTAATAATCTTCGAACCAAGATGTAGCACATCTCCTATCTCTTCCCAATGAAAAGGCGATCAGTATTTTTTTCATATAGAGTTTCAAACGGTGCCATGCAATACTCGCTTGATGACTATTATTATAAACCAACTACACCAAAGCCAAATGATAATCCCAGCTACCTTTCATTTCTAACACTGAGGCTCTTAACATATCCTCTAATATTTGAATGATGCATTTCGATTGAC
The DNA here is from genome assembly GCA_025585075.1 of Nepenthes mirabilis. NCBI lineage: Eukaryota > Viridiplantae > Streptophyta > Magnoliopsida > Caryophyllales > Nepenthaceae > Nepenthes > Nepenthes mirabilis. The sequence goes on along the minus strand of JAODPA010038420.1, from coordinate 8,697 downwards.
TATCTATTTGGGGGTGATAAGTCGTGCTAAATTTTAATCCTGTCCCCAATTCTTGATGTAAGCTTTCCTAAAATTTTAAGAAAAATCTTAGATCTCGATCGGATACAATCGTGGCTAGCACAACATGGCGTCTAATAATCTCATTAATATGCAGCTGAGCCAATTGATCCCAAAAGTAGGTCATTCGGATCGCCAAGAAATGGGCAAATTTGGTTAGTCGGTCAATGATAACCCATATGGCATCATGTTTTTTCGGGGTTCTAGGCAAACCACATACAAAATCCATCGTAATGTCCTCCCACTTTCAACTTGGGATAAGCATCGGTTGTAACAGTCCAGCTAGTTTCCTTTTATCGACTTTTAATTGCTGACCGATAAGGCATTTATTCACAAAAGCCATAATTTTCTTCTTCGTATTCCTCCCCAAAACACTTTTCTTAAATCCTTGTACATCTTATTAATTCCAGAGTGAAGTATACACCTAGTTCGGTATGCTTCCCTCATAATCTCTTCCTTAAGCTCTTTATTTTCAAGTACACATAACCGATCCCTAAATCTTAGGACTCCATCAGCCCGAATATTAAAATCAACTCTGGAATCCTTTAAGTCTCTAGCAATCTCCATCAAGAATGGATCATTCACTTGTCTCTCTTTGATTCTTTGTAATATCTCCGGTTGCACTTAAAGATAAGATAGCAGCATTCAGTTGCCTTTGACGAATTGCTGGATATTGCAATGCTTTATACAATCCAGCATTTTTATTTGCTTAATCTGAAGTCTTGCCATAAAGATTGATCGGTGACTCAAAGAATCAGTCCCCACATTGGCTTTTCCTGGTTAGCATTGGATTTCACAATCATAATCATTCATAAATTCGATCCACCTCCTCTGCCTCATGTTGAACTCCTTGTGCAAAGAATAAATATTTTAAATTCTTGTGGTCAGAATATACAAGAAAATTCTTACCGTATAGATAATATCTCTGGATTTTTAATGCAAATACCATAACAACTAGTTCTAAATCATGGGCTGGATAATTCCTTTCATGAACTTTCAACTTTCAGGATCTGTAAACAACTGCCTTTCCATGTTGTATTAGGACACAACCCAGTCCGATCTTAGAGGCATCACAATAAACTACCCATCCACCTGATCCGTCCTGAATAATCAAAATCGGCTCAGAGGTAATCGGTCCTTTAGCTCCTGAAAACTTTGCTCACATTCGTCGGTTCGTTCAAATTTAGCCTCTTTCTTCGTTAACTAGGTGAGGGGCATAGCAATTTGAAAAAAATTTTTTACAAATCTACGATAATATCCAGCCATACTCAGAAAACTCTGGATCTTAGTCACCAACTTCAGTCGGCTCCAATTCACTATGGCTTCAATCTTCTTTAGATCAACCGAGATTCCACTTTTAGAAATAATATGGCCTAAGAATCCCATTTCTTCCAACCAAAATTTAACTTATTCAGCTTCGCAAATAAATAATGTTCTCGAAGGGTTTGGAGCACGGTTCTCAAATGTACCCTGTACTCTTTATGACTCTTAGAATAAATATGGATATCATCAATAAAGACTACCATAAATTTATCCAAATAAGGCCGAAAGACTCGGTTCATTAAATCTACAAAAGCGGCAGGACCATTTGTTAACCCAAACGGCATTACTATAAAGTCATAGTGGCCATATCTCGTCCGAAATGCCGTTTTCACCACATCCTCTGGTTTAATCCAGAGTTGATGATATCCGGATCAAATGTCAATCTTTAAAAACACGCAGGCTCCCTGCAACGAGTCAAAGAGGTCATCAATCCTTAGCAAGGAAAAATTATTCTTAATCGTGATCTTATTTAACTCCTGATAATCCACACATAATCTCAAAGTTTTATCTTTCTTCCTCATAAATAAGACTGGCACATCCCATGGGGACACACTCGGCCTGATGATGTCCTTATCCAATAATTCCTACAATTGATGCTTCAACTTTTTCAATTCGGCCGGCACCATTCTGTAGGGTGCCTTTGATATCGGTGCCGATTCTGGCACCAATTCAATTTTAAACTCTATCTCCCGGTATGGCGGCAGCCCAAACAATTCTTTAGAAAATATATCCTCAAACTCACACACTACAGTGATCTCCTTAGCTAACTTTTCATGATCCTGAGTTACATTAGCATAAGTCAGATAGGACTGGCATTCATTCCTCATCAAATGCCGGGCATGAATAGCCGAAATGAAACAACATGCCTCTTTTTGCAACACTCCTTGAATATAAAAAGGTTCACTTTCTGAAATAACAAAATCAACCGTCTTCAGAAAACAATCAATGTTGGCGTGATATTTTGTCAATCAATCCATACCTAAAATTACATCAAAATCACACATTTTTAACAAGACTAAGTTAGTTGGTAATTGAGATTTATTAACCTCAATAACACACCCTGGGTACATAACGTTTAGAATCACAGATAACCCCGTGGGTGTTGAAATATTGAAAAATAAACAAGAATCTTAGGGGATGATGCAAGATGATGTGCAAACCTAGGCGAAATAAATGAATAGGTGGATCTTGAATTAAAAAGCACATGACAGAAAATGCCACTAATAGAGATAATACCTTCCACCACGTCTATTGAAACTTCTGCTTCTTTTGTAGTGACTGCAAACACTTAGGCCGAAACAGTCGGTTTGGACATTGGGGCTTGCTTTGGGTGAGGGTAGTTCCTCACCATATGCCCTGCCTGTTCACAATTATAACAGACTCCCAACAACTTAAAACAAGGCCTGCCCCCGTGCAGCCTCCTGTAATGAGGACACAGGTTTGCTGACACCCTTGAGGTTGGTGTTGATTGTCCTGTCTCCCTCCTAGACTCCGGTTGCTTCGCCTTCTTCGGAGGTCTCCCTGATCCCACATTGAAGTTGGCTCTTAAACTACTCCAACTAGATATCCTTTTCTTGAAAAATTTATCTTTCTCAAGCTCATCCTAAAAAATGAGAGCTCTATCTAACACTTCTCAATAAGTCAGCAACTTTAACGTTGATAAATGTTTTCTAATATTATCCCTTAAACCTTATGAAAATTTTCTCGCCTTCCTTTCATCCCCCTCTACCATAAACGGAGCAAAACATGATAACTCCGTAAACTTAGTATTGTACTCAACCACCGTACAATCGCCCTACCTTAATCGTGAAAACTCCTCCTTTTTCTGCCGACAGAGACTGGTAGGAAAATATTTCTCCATAAAAGTTGTTTTAAATATAACCCAAGTAATTTTATCCTCTGGTACCTCAAATACTCTCTTCTACATTTCCCATCAATGATGGGCTTATCCTTCCAACTTATGAGAAGCAAATAAAACTCTATCTTTGGCTGGATATTGAATAACTGTAAATACCTTTTTAAGTCGCTGAATCTTTGTGTCTGCCTTTATTGGATCCGATTCATCTAAAAATTCAGGAACTTGTTTAGTTGTAAATCTCTCATACGCTGTTGGACCTGGATTCACTGGGGCTAGGTTTGGAGTAGGAACATGAGCCATATAACAATGCTCCATCAATTCTGTTATATGAGTCATCCTTCCTAACAAGTTCAAAAACTCAACCTCTTGATCCTAATGGGCACTAAAGTCAACTTGGGTATTTCTTCTTTTACTTATCATGCTATTATCCTATAATCAAAATATCACAATATCAATTAATCCGGTATACTCAGATTAGGTGGAGGGGTTAATAATTATTTACTACATTCAAAGATTAAACCCCCGAGCTTCATACAACTCTACATCTCGGTCATTTATCCACCTCAGCCCTAAGTTATACCTCGACTATTAACAGCTACCTCGGCCGTTAATAGCTAAATATTCATTTTAATCCTAACTACTCTTAACCCACTTCAACTTAGATCAAACCTAAGCTTCCACTTTAATATTCATTAACCTTAAGGCATATCTTTCTCTCTAATATCACCTGTGACAGAATGGGTCATAATCCTCTAATGACCTCTGTCAATATTCATACTAAGTGTGATAGACTGGAGCTCTTGCTAGGCTATGGTACTTGTCCATCCATATCAAGTGCAAATAAGTAATGAGACGAATATAAATAATCATAAAAATTTATAGTAATAGCGTACACAGGATCCAAACTAGCCAAAAATCTCAAGTCGACCTGATCAGGCTGACCTAGATCTAGGCCGACCAAGAATCTAGGTCGGCCTAATCTAGATCGGTCAACTATATGGAGAAACTATTGATGTATGAGATGTCACTAGGAACCAAAATTATTTAAATCATAAAGTTCAGTGAAAGCATACAATTATTCATTAATTTATATAGCGGAATCGTTAAACAAAAGTCTCCAACAAGACTAACAATATATCAATGTCGATCATATACTGTTATGTGAATCCAGATCGGCCTTCCAACCTAGCTAGCCCGTCCGGCTCTACTCTTTCTCGTCTGATATGAATTCTTACTCATCTGAGGGTAGGAAAATAATATGGAGTGAGCAGATGGCTAAGCAATGTACACATAAGTGAAGACGTGTATAAATATAGCTTTAAAATGAAATCAAAAGAAACAGAATGAGAAGATTTTGCATACAGAAGCCAAAACATGGACCAAAAATATTTTCATGAGAACTGATTTCCAAAACGAATTTAAATTCAAATTAACTTTCCTTTAACGGCTACATTTTAGGCTTGCAACTATTTGACCATTATATATCAATAATGGCTACATTTTAGACCTACAACTCTCGGCCATTATATATCAATAACGACCATATTTTAGGTCTACAACTATTCGGCCATCATATATTAATATTGACTATATTTTAGGCCTACAGTTACTCGGCCATCATATATCAATATTGGCTACATTTTAGGCTTGCAGTTATTCGGCCATCTTTCGTCAAATATCCAATTTTCTTAAGTCTTAAGCTTTAAATGATCGAAGTCCTTAAAGGGCAAACTTACTTTTATAAACGACGAGCAAACATGCAAATAGATGAGATAAGCAAACTGATATCTGTTGACAGTAATTAAACATGCAAGATAACTTTTTCGTGTACCATGGCTTAAACTTTACCAATTCTTACTATAATACCGAACTTAATAAATAGAAGGAATCTTAACAATTTTTAAGTATGAACCGTGAAACAAAATCCCGCATGTAAGACATAACACATGCACTGAATATGAAATTCTTTCATAAAACATGAAAAAACAAGTATCATGACATGCATTACGTAGAAATATAGCGAAGAAGAGTATTAAAATAATAATATCTGAAGGATTCGGACAAGAATTAGTAACAACCAAAGACGAAGTATGGAGTACACTTGCTTGATCCTGATTTACAAATTTCCTTACTCAATATGGCCTAAAATTCTTCATCTCCTTCGTGCTTTTATTAGATTTCCCACACACTCTTTCCTAATCCTTAAATCTAGTATTTATAGACAACTGGGTAGGTGAAAGTAGTTGGGGGTAGGTCACCTACTTGGTACTTTTTTTTCACTCAATTTTTTCTTTCTCGAAAGTCAATGGAGTAGGTGAGAGCAAGATATGGGCCTGAACTGATTCTGTTAAACGTCTCACTCTCTCTCATTCTCACTTTCTGAATCCTCGATCTCTTTATAAGTCCTCGGTCTCTTTCTAATTTTTCAAACAACATCGGTCTCTTTCTAATTATTATTATTATTATTATCATGATTATTTAACTTGATATATGAATATTACGTTGTTTCACAATATTTGCAGGTGATTATGATTCCATCTTTTATTATATGTAACAACCCTAAGAAACATTGTTGTATGAAAAGAGTTGAAAGATGGTATGTAACTGAATGAATAGAACGGTTAAATACTTTTAAAAGGTTTAGGTAAATACTTGAGAAAATTTTGTGTGATTGTTGCGGTATATTTTTCTTGTATAGAAGGTACATCAGGATAGTATTTGTGGTCCAACTTTAAATAAGAAGTGATCACTAATTAAATGTTTTATTTTTTTTCAATCCCAACAAAAGGAGGAAGAGGACAAGCCACAAACCAACGAAGAGAAGAAGTGAGGAACATATTTGCGATGTGAAATACTCTTGACTAACCTTGGACATGTTTAAGTTTCAAACTTACATATTTGTAGGTAAACGATTTTTTTTTGTTGTGGGACGTGCCATTTAAGAGAAGTGCAGTGTAGCTACTTGTAGAAGAGGCATACGCTCATTCGTACATGTAGTTATTTGACAAGGGAGGGATTACTTTTACAATTGCGGGTATTTTTCGATGGGACAATAATCTCATAGATTTGAAATCTAGTGAAGTCTCATTTTGAGAAGTTTTATTTAATATTACAATCATTATTTATCAAAATTTGAGTATTTTTTAATTAATATATTAGTTCTAAATATACGACTATAGGCGATTATTATGCATAAAAGTACCCAAAACTTGTTACTTCCGAATTGGAGAGTAGTGCTCCATTTGATGCGCTCAACTAAAGAACAGTTTTAGAATTGGAGGATAGTGCTTTGTTTGGTGCACTTGACTAGGAACCGGCTTTGGAGTGGGGTTCACTTGTTGGATAGTGGCTTAGAGAGGATGCACTCGTGGGAGAGTGGTTTCTTGGAAGAGAGGTACACTCGTGGGAGAGTGTCTTCTTAGAAGAGAGGTACACTCATCGGAGAGCGGTTTGGACAAAGAGGTGTACTCCTTAGAGAGCATCTTGGAGAGAGAGGTGTACTCATAAGCCGAGTGGCGCCGCGAGATCTTAGTGTGTATGAATGCCTGAGTGTAAAGGGCATGCTCCGAATTCGAGGACTGGTTCTCTAAAGGTGCTGTTTAGCTAATTGATCAATCATAGAGAAAAGATCAAAGAAAAAGATCCTCTCCCCAGAAAATCTGATCCCTTCTCCTATGTAGGAGAGAGATATTTATAGAGTGGGCGTCAGTTTAATCATCATTGGGCCTGACGGCTGATGAAAATTGTTTGCGCATATTTGTTCCATTGTCTGATAATATTTGTTGGGCTGTCACTGCCATTTTAAGGTGATATGTAATTATAGAATAATCTCCCCCATATATTTGCTAAATTATCAATGCAACTATGGGATTAAATTATAGTAACCATAGCCCGAATATATCCATCAAGTTGTCATGATGTCAGCCGATTTGCGCTGCGGTTGTCTAGGTAAGCCGCTAATTAGCCCTACTTGTCAATTTATCGTTGGATGGTATCAAATCATTTTTGTTGGGTCGACCGCTATACTTGCTGGATCTTGACCTAATGGAGCGTCCTGCTAGGCTTTCGCTTCATGGACCAATCTTTCTTCATTAGATCGAGTTTTTGGGTCTCCCCCTGGATCGTCATACCTATCAAGTAATAATAATCCTTACTATTATTATTATTCAACTAGATGTGTCAATGTTACGTTATCTCATAATATGGGCAGGTGATTGTGCTTCCAACTTTTATTATATGTAACAACCCCAAGAACCATTATTGCATGAAAAGTGTTGAAAGATGGTAAGTTGCTGATTGAATAGAATGATTAAATACTTTTAAAAGGTTTAGATGAATACTTGAGCAAATTTTGTGTGATTGTTGTGGTATATATATATATATATTTGCATAGAATCTGTACCAGGACAGTGTTTGTTGTCCAACTTTAAATAAGAAGTGATCACTGATTAAATGTTTTATTTTTTTTCAATCCCAACAAAAGGAGGGGAGAGGACAAGCCACAAACCAACAAAGAGAAGAAATGAGGAACATAGTTGCGACGTGAAATGCTCTTGACTAACCTTGGACACATTTAAGTTTCTAGCCTACATATTTGTAGGTAAATGGATTTTTTTTCTTTTGTCATTGTGGAACGTGCCATTTAAGAGATGTGTCGCGTAGGTATTTGCCGAAGAGACGTACTCTCATTTGTACATGTAGTTATTTAACAAGGGTGCCATTATTTTTCCAATTGTCGGTATTTATCGATAGGACGATAATCTCACAGATTTGAAATACAATGAAGTTTCATTTTGAGAAGTCCTATTTAAGATAACAATCGTTATTTATCAAAGTTTGAGTATTTTTTAACTAATAAATCAGTTCTAAATATATGAATACATGCGATAATTATGTATAAAGGTACTCAAAACTTGTTGCTTGCTACTATTCTTCATTCTTCCCGCAACGGTAGTAGGCGGCTGGTTATGGTCATGCTCCAAGGTGGTGCATTAATTCTCCTCCATTCCTTCCCCACGGCTTTACATCCAAATATTGGCTTCCTGATTCTGAAGTTCTAGACTTAATTTTCTCCAATTGATTTACATTTAATTCTGATTAGATGTTCACCTAGTGTGATTGATCACTATGCTCTCCAATCTTTTGCAAGGCCGGCAGCTATTGAGGCTCAACTAGTTGATCTCCAATGCTTTATTTGGCTCTGTTGATTTAACATTGCTCAACTCAATCCAACCATGTCAAGGTGGCCGTAATCCGTAAATGCATGGATATCTAAGAGGATTATTAAGGATATTCAATTGTCTTAAACAGCCAATCCCAATGGATTTCTATTGCAATAGGAGGAGGAGATGAAAATGGAAGCTGATGTAGTTTACTCTAGCTGCAGCATTAAAACAGCAATTTATTGTGATATATTGGGATTTTCTATCTTACTAAAAAAGTAATTAATTTAATTTTTT
>JAODPA010038409.1:0-12118 GCA_025585075.1 Nepenthes mirabilis | reverse complement strand
TGCCCCTCTCTTTCTCCTCCAAACCCTAAACCGTGCGAAAATGGCGAGAAAAAGTCACGACGCGGCTTATATACTGCGCCGGCCGCTCGAGCGCCCCATCGAGCGGCTGGCGAGCGGCCAGCCCAGGGGTCAGTTCTGCTTTTACCGCTCGAGCGCCCCGTCGAGCGGCTGGCGAGCGGCCAGCCCACGGGCCGATTCTGTTTTTACCGCTCGAGCCTTGGCTCGAGCGCCCGTGGCGCTGGGCGCTTGCATTTATTTCTTTATTACTCATTTATATTGCCGTTGAGTTATTTTATTGATTGTGCCATTTATTGATTATATAGGGGCGATTAATTATTTTTATATGTTATATATTATTGGAGTTTATTGTTTGTCAATGAGTTTCCTGAATGGCTTGATGTTTTCACTGTTTTTGATATTGGTCAAAGTTACTTGTTGGATATTTTGTTTACTCTTACTATTTTTTTTCTGCCAAACTATCAGGATTAGAGGAAGATGACTCTAGAGTTGAATTGAGTTGGGGTGGAAGAGAATATGAAGCCTAATTAGAAAGGGTGTTTTATTTTATACTCTAGAGATACACTCTGATATTTTATTTTGTTAGAATTTTGGAGCTATTTTCTTCCTCAGATTTGTTATGTATGAGGATAATTAGGTTATAATAGTTATATTTTATCATTTGTGGACATGTTATAATATTGATTTGAAACTTACAGTTTTTCTCTCATGATCAAATTTGGTCAATGGTCATGTAATAAGTTTGAGTTGTCACAACTTTATGGTATTAGAGAATTAAGGTTTTGTGAGAACATTTGATGATTTAGGAATAGAAACATTTGAGGAATATTAGGATTCACCATGTGGTTTGTGAATTTAGGATATCGATGGCTATTCTAGGTTGAAAAGATTTTATAGTTCATCCTTAATGACTCGGGGATCATTTATGATTCTAAGTCATGAATTATATTGAGTGTTCATAGAATTATGATCCGAGATATTCTAAATCAAAAGGAAATGGGTAGGCCAGAATATCAGAATAGGTTAGATCCCAAATTTTCTTTTTGTAGGTTGTCAAAGCAACACAATATGAGATTAGATGATTTTTGTGGAACTTATAATGGCATCCATACGAAGATTCTTGAAGATTTAAGGGCAATACAACTAGTGGCTCAACTCATAGCATAAGTTATCAATAGCTTAACTCATGGATCTCAACAGTAAACTCATGAATTTCTATCGTTCAAATGCTCAGGAAAAGACGTGTAACGGCCCAGATTCTTCAATATAGAAAATCCAAGACATTAAGTCAATATAATCAAGAAGTAAAGGAAAATTGAAGGTTATCCGGTCAACACAAGTTGACCGAAAAATGTAATAAGAAAATTAATCCGGTCAATGCCTGTTGACCGGAAAATGTGAAGGAAAACACAAACCGATCCACGCCAGTTGAACGAAAGTAATAGCAATTATAAGAATAGAAGGCAAATCGGGGTAGTTAAGTTGACCGAAATTGTATGATTGTTGACCGGAAAGTATAATAATATGTAAATCCGGTCAACAAGTGTTGACCGGAAGACGTAAAGAAAGATGAAATGCGGTCAACATATGTTGACCGAAAAATGTGAAGGAAGGCTTATCCGGTCAACGACAGTTGACCAGAAGGAAGGCAAAAAGGAAAGTAATCCGGTCAACGCCAATTGACCGGAAGTGTTACGGTTAAGTAAAATCCGGTCAACGCTAGTTGACCGGAATGTGTAGGAAGAATAACTAAATCTGGTCAAGGCCAATTGATCGAAAATAATAAAGGAACCCTTACGAAAAGTAGAGTCAGAAATAAACATACCTGAGTAGGTAACCTACTCCCAACCGCCCCGTTGACCTTCTAGGAAGGTAAGGGGAGCAAGTAAAGAAGTACAAGCAGTTGACTTGCCTTACCTACTGCCACCAACCCCAACGTCTATAAGTAATGGCCCCGAGAATTACGATGGGAAGCTGGGCAATTGACCAGGTAAAGGAGCTAAGAACTTCAAGCCAGAACCAAGTAAGGGGTTCATAGATCCAATCCAGGCAATCGTACTCTCTGTTTTTAAGTTCTTGAGTTAATGCAAGAGCCCTCACCTTTCGTTGATCATGTGTTTTAATGCAAGTGTACTCACCGATTTAAGTTCATGTTTTTAATGCAAGTATAACTAATGATATTCAGTTAATTCATGATGTTCGCACGCGTGAAGTTTGATTATTGAATGATTTAATGATGACTAGTTATTTGTTTATGAAAAAGTAGACTGGCTTTGTAAAGTGACGTATAAGCTCAGTAATCTGAAACCGGCCTTAAAGGATAATTGAAATCGGCTTGCATTGTAATCTGAAATTGACCTTAAAGGATAATTGAAATCGGCTTTGCATTTGAAATCGGCATTTGCACTATGATTTTGAAACCGGTATTGCCTTGTGATTTCGAAACCGGCTTTTGTTAAAAAGAACTCCAGCCTTTGATAAAAAGAACTTCGATTTTGTTAGAAAGAACTTTGACTTTTGTTAAAAAGAACTCCAGCTCGTGATAAAAAGAACTTTGGTTTTTGATAAAAAGGCCTCCGGTTAAGTGCATATTCGACTTAATTTTCGAAAAAGCATGATTTGCGAAACTAAGTGTTTGATGGTCGAGAGCTGCAAACCTTAAATGTTGCCGTTTGATTGGTCATGACTACGGATCTTAAATGTAGCGTTTTGGATGGTCTTGACTACGGACCTTAAATGTAGCGTTTTGGATGGTCTTGACTACAGACCTTAAATGTAGCGTTTATGAGATATGATGGTCGAGAGTTGCAGACCTTAAATGTAGCTGGTTTTTGATGGAAATGAATTTAAGCATGATTTTGGAAATCTAATTGCATGATTTCGGAATCTGTTTGCATTGACTCCGGCCATGTTTTATGAAACCGCATGCATATACGCCTCTATTGCATTTTGTCTGTTTACTGTTTATGACTATGCATGATTTGCGCATGAGTACCTTGCTGGGCTATCTAGCTCACCCCTTCTATTTTTCAGATGATGATGATTGTGATGACGAGTTTATACCGGACGAAAAAGAATGAGGTCCGAAGGACTAGATCACAGGATAGTTGGCCGGAACTTAAGCAGCGAAGAAGCAAAATTGATGCTTTCGCTTTTGATGTTTTGGGAAAGATTTGTAAATTATTTTTGTTGCTAAAAGTTAATGAATATTAGTATGCTTCCGTATGCTATTATAGTTTGAGTAATTTGTGATTCTTAATAGCATCTCAGTTTGTTTTCAGGACTTTCATGACCGACCAACCTCGTCTTGGCCGGTCAAGAGAGAAAAACCACGACCCCTGGCCGCCAACTTACGAAGTTGGGCCTTACGCGATCCTGTGCACGCAATGTAAAATATTGTAAGGACCAAATCTTTCGAGGCAGAGGGGTAATCGTAATCCGGTCAACGACTGTTGACCGGAGAACTTAGAAGAAGACTTATCCGGTCAACAGGAATTGACCGGAAGGAAGGAAAGAAGAAAGTAATTCGGTCAACACCAGTTTGACCGAAATTGTGTTGAAGGTAACATAATCCGGTCAACGTCCGTTGACCGGAATGTGTAATCAGAAGCAACGAAATCCGGTCAACGCCAGTTGATCGGAAGCTCAAAAATTCGGTCAACGATTATTGACCGAAAATAAATTATGAACATTTAAAAGAGAATCAAGGTAAGACAAAAGTCGAAACTACTGAGACAATAGAAAGCCCGAAAAGAAAGCATAACCGGTCAACGCCGGTTGACTAAAGCAGTAAGGAAGCCCTTACGAAAAGTAAAGTCAGAATAACCATTCCTGCAACGCCGGTAAGGAAGCACTTATGAAAAGTAAAGTTAGAATAACCATACCTGCAACGCAAGTAAGGAAGCACTTACGAAAAATAAAGTCAGAATAACCATGCCTGCAACGACAGTAAGGAAGCCCTTACGAAAAGTAAAGTCAGAATAACCATACCTGCAACGACAGTAAGGAAGCCCTTACGAAAAATAAAGTCAGAGTAACCATGCCTACAATGCCAGTTAACAGTAAGGAAGCCCTTACGAAAAGTAAGGTCAGAATGACGATGCCTAAGAAGGTAACCTACTCCCTACCATCCTGATGACCTTATAGAAAAGAAGCACAAGAAGTTGACCTGCCCTACGTACTACCACCAACTCCAACGCCTATAAGTAATGGCCTTCCCCATAAGTTAGGACAGGAAGTTAGGCAAACGACCAAGTGAAAGCATTAAGAACTTCAAGCCAGAACCAAGTGAAAGGTTCATAGATCCAATCCAGGCAAGAGTACTCACCGTTTTAAGTTCATGTTTTTAATACAAGTTTATCATGTCTGTTGATGTTCAGTTATTTCATGATATTCGAATGCATGAAGTTTGATTATTGCATAATTGTAGATGATGACTAGTTATTTGTTTATGAAAAAGTACTGGTTATTCCATGATGTTTGGATGTTTTACTTAAATGCATGAAATCTGTCCATGTTTTAAGTGATTCAGTTATTATACGAGTAAAAAGAAGTTCGGCTTTTGTTGGAAAAGAACCCTGGCTTTTGAACTTCGGCGTTTGTTGGAAAAGAACTCCGCCTTTGTTGAAAAAGAACTCCGACTTTTAAGAATAAGACCTCCTGTTTTTAAGGAAAAAGATCTCCGGCTTTTAAGAAAAAGAACTCCGACTTTTAAGAAAAAAAGAACTCCGACTTTTGAGAAAAAGAACTCTAACTTTTAAGAATAAGACCTCCGTCCTTTAAGAATAAGACCTCCGGCCTTTAATAAAAAGAACTCCGACTTTTAAGAAAAAAGAACTCTGGCTTTTGAGAAAAAAGAACTCCGACTTTCGAGAAAAAAAACTCTGGCTTTTAAGGAAAAAGACCTCCGACTTTTAAGAAAAAGAACTTTGACTTTTAAGAAAAAGAACTCCGACTTTTAAGAAAAAGAACTCCGGCTTTTAAGAATAAGACCTTCGGTTTTTAAGGAAAAAGACCTCCGGCTTTTAAGAAAAAAAAGAACTCCAGCTTTTGAGAAAAAGAACTCCGGCTTTTGAAAAAAAGAACTCTGGCCTTTAAGAATAAGACCTCCGGCTTTTAAAGAAAAAGACCTCCGGCTTTTAAGAAAAAGAACTCCGACTGTTAAGAAAAAGAACTCTGACTTTTAAGAAAAAGAACTCCAGCTTTTAAGAAAAAAAACTCCGACTTTTGAGAAAAAGAACTCCGATTTTTAAGAAAAAAAACTTTGACTTTTAAGAAAAAGACATCCGGCTTTTGAGAAGAAGAACTCCGGCTTTTAAGAAAAAGAACTCCGACTTTTGAGAAAAAGAACTCCGGCTTTTGAGAAAAAGACCTCTAACTTTTAAGAAAAAGAACTTCGATTTTATGATAATTAAAGGAAAGGCAGTATGGACTTCAATTGTTTGAAGTTAATAACAAAGGTTATGAGAACAAGGAAAAATGCATGCAATCTGGACAGCAAGTGGAACTCTACAACTTCCGACTTTGAACTATAACGGATGGCTATTCAAAGATATTAACTAAGAACCGAGTTTTTATTAAACTTGCTATTAAAGATGGATGAAGGATATTGGAGTGACACCCGAGAACTGCCCCTGGGCCACGAAAAAATTTCTGGTGGCATAAGGCTTATGGACTACGGCCCCATATGCCGGGTTAAAGGCATTACTTCCCGCCTCGGGAAGTATAATAAGTGGATACGACTCTAGGTTGTGGGGTAGCACATAACCCTTCCTCGATATTGTCCGCTCCCGTTCGGTTCCTAAAGATGATAAGTATTTTGTTCGGCTTTTATGGATTTCCTAAGGACAAGATGAAATGAACAAGAACAAGAAACTCTAAGCTTAAGAAGAAACAAAATGATGATTTTCGTATGCCAAGTTATGTTATGAAACCTTTACTTTGATCCGATGATATGTATGCTAATATTTTCTGCTTGTGGATACATTGCTGGGCCTTGTAGCTCACTCTTACTATTTTTCAGATGAGGAAAAGCTTATGGAGGATGAAATTGAGAAGAGTCGTATGACGGCACAGCTGGCCGGAGTTGATTAGTGATGAAATGATGTATTACTTTCGATGATTTGAGAAGGATTTGTAAAACAGTTCTGCTGTAAAAGAATTTATGGATGTTAGCATGTTTCCATAAATTTAATATGGATGAATAAAGTCGATATTTCTAGTAGCATCTCATGTCATGTCAAGTCCTTCTTGCAGTCATCCAACCTGAGGGTTGGCCAGGTGTGAGACTTAGCACTATGATGGCCAACTCAAGGAGTTCGGCCTCAAGCGATCCTGAGTACGAATGTTCCACCTAATTAATATTTATGTTGTATATGACGCAAATGTTAAGCTTGACGACGGCCGTATGTGATGGGATACGACCAGTCCGTCACAGTTGGTATCAGAAAGAACTGAGATGCTTTAGGTTTGATCTAAATCAATACGGAAACTTAAGGCAAGATAAATTGAGGGTAAAAAGAAATTTGCACTACTTATGTTGAAGACGGAGTACTATGTGTTAGCCGCCTTTCGCTAGTATTCTGACCAAAACGGTCTTTTTAGGAATCAAAGTCATTACTGAGACATGTCTAATAGAGGATAGCGAGCTGTCCGGACTCGGAGACGAGATACTTGAACTTGCTAGACAGGATGGCAGACGTCATAGAAGCTTTGGCTCTGTCAACTTCGGTGACCGTCCCAATTCTTGTCCATCAGGAGAGATCGGTCTATGACCGCTTTACCAACGAGCGAGTCCCTGAATTCTCCGGAGAACCCGGCCCATTGAAGGCAGACACCTGGATCCAACGACTAAAGAAGGTGTTCGCAGTGATCAAGTGTCCTGCTGGAGATAAGGTTCTATTCGCTATCCATAAGTTGGCGGGTGAGGCCCACCACTGGTGGAAATTGCAGAAGAGGGTTTTCGAGGTGCCAAAAGGATATATTACTTGAAAAATGTTTGAAGCATCATTCTTGGAAAAATAATTCCCCGCTAATCTTTGTGGAGAGAAAGAAGATGAGTTCCTCCGCTTAAGGCAAGGCGTTCGCACGGTAGCCGAATATGATGCAAAATTTATAGAACTATCCCGCTATGTTCCTTATATGGTGGAGGACCAGGAAAGAAATGCGAAAAGATTCTTTCAAGGGTTAAGAGACGATATTAGGAGACATCTCTCAACTTTAAAGTTGGTCACGTATGGAGAAGTGTTAGAGAGGGCCATTTTTTACGAAAAGGAACTGGCAATAGGAGAATCTTTCAAACAGAGGGCTCTTAATCAGGCTTTGAGGGCCGGTGCTAGTGGAGGACCTTCTAAGAAGGAAAAACCGTCGAGGTTCAGTGGAGCGTAGGACCAATCTGTACGGACTTCCCGAGCGTCCAGCAGTACATGTGATCATTGCGGGAGGACGCACGAAGGGAAGTCGTGCTATAAAAAGCTGGGAGTCTGCTGTAATTGTGGCCATGGTGGATACATGATTAAGGACCACCCACTTGCCAAACCAGTTCCAGAACTTAGGTTCCCCATTCCAGCTAAAGTGTTCGCCATTTCTGCAAAGGAGGCCGAAACCTCTATTGAGGTAGTGGAAAGTACACTTTCTATCTGTGAAAATTCTAGTTGTGTGCTCTTTGATTCAGGATCCACCCACTCATTTGTCTCCCATGAATTTACGAAATATCTTACGACCCTCCCCTAAGTTATTGGCTATCCCTTGATGGTCGCCTTGCCCACAGGGTCGTCTATAATTTTAAATGTTTTGTATCTAGAGAGTTCAGTTGAATCGAATGGATTCATGATACCTGTTAATCTAGTTTTGTTAGAAATGAAGGACTTTGATGCAATACTGGGAATGGATTGGTTAGCATAGCATCATGCCAAAATTGATTGTTTCCAAAAAAGAGTTGAATTTGCAATCCCTGGAAACAAGCCTTCCTACATTCAGGGAGTTCGGTGTAAGGAAGCATCTTGCTTGATTTCGGCCCTCCATGCCTGGCATTTGATTGGCAATGGGTGCCAAACTTACCTAGCCATCGCTAGTGTGGCTGAGGGCAAAGGAACTCTGATCAAAGAGAATCTTGTGGTATGTGAGTTCGAAGATCTATTCCCTGACGAATTGCCTGGGCTGCCACCCATCCGGGAAATAGAATTTGGAATAGAATTAGTGCATGGGGCAGCGCCAATATCTAAAGCGCCATATAGGATGGCGCCAACTGAACTTAAGGAGTTAAAACAGCAATTGCAGGATTTGATAGATAAAGGTTTCATCCGGCCGAGTCTGTCTCCATGGGGTGTACCGGTCTTATTTGTAAGAAAGAAGGATGAAAATTTGAGGTTATGCATCGATTATCGGGAACTAAATAAAATTACCACTAAGAATAAATATCCTCTGCCGAGGATAGACGACCTCCTTGACCAGTTACAGGGAGCTTGTGTATTCTCAAAGATCGGCCTTAGATCCAGCTACCACCAACTTCGGATCAGAAGGAAGGATGTAGCAAAGACCGCTTTCTGAACTAGATATGGGCACTATGAGTTTGTAGTAATGCCATTTGGGTTAACTAACGCTCCAGCCGTATTTATGGATTTGATGAACCAAATTTTCCAACCGCATTTGGATAAGTTTGTGATAGTCTTTATTGACGACATCCTTGTATATTCGAAGAGTCATGAGAAACATGAGGAATATTTGAGGATTACTCTTCTGATTCTCAGAGAGCACCAGCTATTTGCCAAACTAAATAAGTGCGAATTCTGGTTAGAGGAAGTGAGATTCCTTAGACACGTCATTTCCAAAGAGGAAATTTTCGTCGACCCTAAGAAGGTGGAGGCAGTGGTAAAATGGAACCGGCCAACCTCTGTGACCGAGGTACGGAGCTTCTTAGACATGGCTGGATATTACAGATGGTTTATGAAAAACTTCTCCCAGATCGCCTTACCTTTCACGCAACTAACAAAGAAAAAGGCTAAGTTTGTGTGGACCAGTGACTGTGAAGGGAGCTTTCAGGTACTAAAGGACCAGCTAACTTCGGCACCGGTCCTGACCATTCCGGATGAGTCAGGAGGATTGGTTGTTTATTATGATGCCTCAAAGATTGGGTTAGGCTGTGTCTTAATACAGCACGGAAGGGTAGTCGCCTATGGGTCGCGACAGTTGAAGGATCATGAAAAGAATTATCCAACTTATGATCTAGAATTGGCTGCAATAGTATTTGCATTGAAAATCTAGAGACATTACCTATATGGTGAGAGATTCTTGGTCTATTCCGATCACAAAAGCTTAAAGTATTTATTCTCTCAAAAGGAACTGAACATGCGACAGCGGAGGTGGATTGAGTTTCTAAAAGATTATGATTGTGAAATCCAATACGAGCTAGATAAGACCAATGTGGTCGCCGACGCTCTGAGCCAACGACCAATTATCTTGGCAAGGATACAGGTCAAACAAATGAAAATGCTAGACTGCTTAATGTACTATGACGTCCAACGTTATGTTAAGGGAAATCGGATGATTCTAGCTTATCTTCAAGTTCAGCCAGTGGTGATAGACCAGGTCAAAGGAGGGCAGGTGAATGATCACTTCCTTGTGAATATCATGAGTGATCTGAACCGAGATTCCCAAAGTGATTTTCACGTGCAGCCGGATGGAGCATTAAGGTTTAGGGATCAATTATGTGTACCGGACGACAAGGAGTTAAAAGAGAAAATTTTTAAGGAAACCCATAGATCACGGTACACAATCAACCTAGGAGTCAATAAGATGTACCAGGACTTAAAGAAAATATTTTGGTGGAGGAATACGAAGAGGGACATCACAGCTTGCGTAGAAAAATGTCTAGTGTGCCAACAAGTGAAGGCGAAAAGGAGGAAGCCATCTGAGTTATTACAACTAATGCCGCTTCCAGGCTAGAAATGGAAAGATATTGCCATGGACTTCGTGACTGGTCTACCAAGGACGCCAAAAAAACACGATACTGTTTGGGTTATAGTTGATCGGCTGACAAAGTCAGCCCACTTCCTAGCAATCCAGACAACTTAGTCCCATGATAAGCTGGCCCAACTATATGTAAACGAGGTCGTCAGGCTTCATGGGGTGCCTGTCTCTATCGTATCAGATAGAGGTCCTCGTTTTGTTTCGAGGTTTTGGAAGAGCTTACATAAGGAAATGGGGACGGAGTTGAGATTTAGCACTGCTTATCACCCGCAAACCGACGGCCAGTCAGAACGGACGATTCAGATCCTTGAGGACATACTAAGAGCCTCGGTCCTAGAGATGAAAGGGACTTGGGACAATTTATTAGCCTTGGCAGAATTTGCTTATAATAACAGTTATCAGGCCAGCATAGGTATGGCTCCTTTTGAGACATTGTATGGGAGAAGATGTAGATCACCGATTTACTGGGAGGAGCCCAGAGATAGGAGAATTTTGGGTCCAGAAATTATTAAGGAAACGACGGAGAAAATAAGGTTAATACATGAGAATCTAAGGGTTACCCGGAGCAGGCAAAATAGCTATGAAGATCGGAGGAGATCTACATTGAAGTTTGACGAAGGCGACCTTGTATTCCTAAATGTATCACCATCTAAAGGGACGACCAGATTCGAGGTAAAAGGAAAGTTGAAGTCATGATTTATTGACCCTTTTGAGGTTTTAGAAATGATCGGAGAGGTGGCCTACCGACTAGCACTACCACGAAGCTTGGCAGAAGTACATGACGTATTTCATGTATCGATGCTTAGAAAATATGTCCATGATCCTACTCATTGATCGAGTTCAAGCCTTTGGCAATTGACAAGGATTAATCTTACGTAGAGGAGCCGATGTAGATTTTAGATTGCAGGGAACAAAGGCTATGCACAAAGTCAATCTCCTTAATAAAGGTATTCTAGAAAAACCACTACCTGAAAAAGCAACTTGGGAACGAGAGGAAGAGATTCGAAACAAGTATCCTCACTTGTTTTCTTGATATTAGTAACTGCATTTAAAATTTCTAGGATGAAATATCTGATTTGACATATTGTGCTATTCAATACTTTGATACTTTTATCTGTGTTATTTGAATTTATTTTTTTCTATAAATATGATCTCTACATGCTTAAGTGTTATCACAAGAACTCATTCTATTTCTTGAGTTTGGTTGGATTTTCTCCAATTATACTCCCCTTTTGTGCTCTATGGTTGAAAGATTAGAAACTGAGCTTGGGTTTCATTGGTTCTCTTTTCCCACTTACCCTTGTCATTGTAGCCCTATATATTCCCTTTTGATGAGTATTTTGCAAACTTTATTTTGTCCGTTATCGTTGTTGTATATATGCTATCAAGTTTGTTATCATCAGTAGTTGTTGTTCTAAGACCTTTTGATGAATTATTTTAGTGCTTCATACACTATGCTAAAAATTTTGAGCTTCGACTTTCTTCTTTAAGTATTGTTTTGCCTTCTGTTGTACATATTGTAACATCTAGCTATAGTTCTTCATGTGACCTTCTATTCAATTTTGAGTATTTTATGTCAATTTTCTTATTTAAATTTTTTTCTTTGGATGCAAGGATGGATTTTCTTTAGCATTATTTGTTTGTCAATTAATTCTTATAACTATAAGAACCAACTTCTACCTTATCAATATATAAAATTATCATGACATTTTCATGTAGAAATAAATGAGGAGCAGTAACCAAAATGAAGTATCTACTGACAATTATTTGAAAATAAATAGTAGGAAATTTGATGTGTTGAGGATTGACATAGAATTAATCATCCTAAGTTGTTTACTTAGGATAGTAATATTTTAGAGAAATTATTTAGAGCGAAATACAAACAATATCCATAAAATTTATTCTTGTGATTTATTATAGTATGGGTTTAAACTACATAAGAAATTTGATAAAGTGTAGAAAAGACGTGAGAATTGGAGAAGAAATTTAAAGATAAATGTTCATATTATTCATTGAATGTGGTAAAGTTTTGAGAACAAAAATCTTCTAAAGGGGGTAGATTGTTATACCATGGATAGTTTTGATTTTATTATTTTGTTAGAGTAAATTATCTAATTAGTTGTGATAATTATTT
>JAODPA010038398.1:0-12119 GCA_025585075.1 Nepenthes mirabilis | reverse complement strand
TACTCTCATCGTAATTTTCATCCATTTTCATAATCTATCACTCATTATTTTTATCAATCTTAACTTTATAAATACCAAATTAAAATTCAAGTAACGATCAAATAAATGACTATTATAAAAGAAATAATTATATCTAAAAACAAAACACGGCTTTAACAATATTGGATCTAGGTAAATTGCATTCTCAAAAACAGCCTTCTTTTCTTTTTCCTAAAACTTAATTTTCTACCTTTCAATGGTGAGAATGTGAGATCTCAAGTTATAAAATAAAATACTTTACTTTAACAACATTCACAAAAACCACAAAATCTACATTGAAGATGTGCAAATGGGATATGTCTAAGGGAGGATTTGCAAACGTTTGCATGAGCAAGCCAATATTAAAGAGAAAGCAGTGTTGTCAAAGGTGTAAGACCTATCAAGGCATAAGCGGCCGCTGGGGCCTAGGTGCAAGGCATAGGCCCAATAAAAGTGAGGCATCTGTAATGAAATATGTATATGTAACGTCGCTATAACTATTTTAAGTTGTTAAAGCAAATAAAAACTAATAAAAACTAAAAGAAAATAATTCTAATAACAATTTAAACTTATAATTAACTAAAAACATAAAAGTTGACAATTAATGAGCATATCTTATAATAAATGTGATGGGTCTTATTATGCCGTGGGCCGGTCCAAAGTTAAACCTATTTGTCAGTGAAGCCCAGCAAAGAGCAAAGCCAAAAAGACCATATGGCAGGCCAAGCTACGGCTGACACATATGGGCTAGTGGAGATAGAGGCCGACTAGGCTTAGAAGGTGACCCCTTGCGGCACAACCAATCCCAGCACAGGAACTCTCCAGCACAACGGTGACAGCCTTGCCAGCGCAGAGGGCGTCGATATAGCAAGTGTTTGCCATTGGTGGCCATAGTTAATGCTCAGAAGAGACAGCCATCCTCGCCAGCCTGTAGCAGAAAGGACAGTGTCGCAGCCACCGCTAGCGTGGTTTTACGAATCACCCGCTAGAATAGCCTGGCAAATGTCAGCAAAGACCACCCATGGTCGCACCACCACTGTAAGATGCTAGCTGACAGCGGTGGTTTAGATCAACAACCAATGACCTACAAATCCAGGCGCGACAACTGTCCAAACTTTGGTGCTAAAACCACGCCAGGTTGTCATCTACAAATATCCCTTCTCCGCCACTGGAGAAGGGGAGAGAGGAGGTAATCTAGAGAAAACGCAATAGGAAAAAGACCCAAGAGGCAACCCAAGATACAATCTTAACGGAGATCATTCCCTATCTCTCTCACTCGAAAAGCCGCTTTTCATCAAGCACACCACCTGAGTCTAGTCCTTTGCCAATCACCAAGACACTTTTCGTCGAGCGCACCATCGGAGCCAAGTCCTTCAATGCTACTCACTTCCCCCCCCATACGTGTCTTCATGCATTCTCTTATACATTCGTATCTTTCCATCCAATTAAAAATATTTTAAACTTGAATATCGGAGAATAAATCGGGGAGAAAGTCCTGTTAATCCTCTAACCTTTTATTTGTTCATTATATTGTATATGACTCAAGTTATCAGAGATAGATATTAAACTCGCCTTAATTTGACTCGACGTGAAAGATAATGTGGCTCCCTAATCCGTACAACAACTTGAATTCAGGGATAAATCATTAGCGCCGTCTATAAAAAACAACTTAAAAGTCCAACCACTAAACTCGCAAACATAATATGGTTAACATCAGGGTACAAGCCAGTGTGCCGATTGGGGACAATGCCGTCCAAGGCAACGACCTGTAATAGAAGAGATTATTTTCCTCTAATAATCTCCGTTAATAAATAAATAAAACTAATGCCCCGAATAAAATAATATAATATTTTTATAGAAAATCGGACAGAATTTTCTCTAAAATTAGAGAAAAACCAATACAAACAACCTTAAATTATGCAATATGAACAAGACATACAGATAAAATAATCCTTAACATACATCCACAACATAACGCAGGATCATCTAACGCTATATATACATCTATGGCTCCAATTTAACATTCTTATCTACTACATCACATTCAGACAAGAGATGCCGTCTAGAACCTGTATAAATCCAAAAATCAGATAGCAAAATTAGAACTATTTTCATAAGATAAACCTGCGGAAACATAAATATTGTTCTAACAAAATACATAACATACTAAAATCATAAATATACAATTTCCATCCATAACTTAGTCATTTACATTTAAGCTATCAAAACACCCAAAATCTTCAACAAGTCTTGAGGCTCCCAAAAATCTTCTTTGTTAAGCTTTCTCTATTTTTACTCGTCTGATACTAACTCTATTGTCTCATTTAGGAGGAAAAAAATAGAAGAGTTGGCCGAAATCCAACAAGATATCATAAAACATGCAAATGTAAAATCTTTCATACAGAACATGAATGTAGTAAAGCAGAAGTCATGGGAATTTTCAAAGAACAGAAACACATGCGAAACCATGATAAAAGTATAAATCAATATAAATATGTATAAGAAATTATAAATCAATATCAGACTTTTCCAATTCTTTGAAATTCAACTTTACTATCCGAAATACCCAAACTAGTAGACCCTCTAGCCGATAGGGTAAATAATTAAGGATAGATTGTATTTCATATACAATCAGAGGCCAGAAACAGTACATTAATATCCCTTCTAGCGGGATTAGTTACAAAAATACCTCCCGAAGGCAGGTCAAACTCAGAATTTACCCTTTAGATGTTAACGCCTCGAGGAAGAGTAGACCACATATCACTTTATGGACGGAATTATCCTCAATTACTACCGTAACATTTTAAAGCATGTCAGAGAACTTTATTTGACTGTATGACAGTCCTAGATCCGATTTTTTTTACCAATTTAACAGAAATAAAAATATTCTTATCCTTATCTCTTAACTGTTAGCTTATTATACCTCGAAGGCTAGTCAAATTCATACAGATAAACTTTTAGATAGCTTTAGAACTTTCACAATAATTTAACAATATAGTTTCATGTAAAATTTTTAGATAAAAATCATCTTATAAATATTAATATTTTACAAAATCACATTTATATCTCAAGATTTAAGAAAATTAAACACCAAATCCATAATTTGTGTTCTAGGGTTTCATGCAAAACTTCCAGACTTAAATCGAACACCGAACGCATACTTAATCATGAAATTGAAGCCATTAATCATGATACATATGGATAAATATGAAATCTATAAATAAAATTTAGAGAAACATGCACTATTCACATCAAACCATGAAGGAAAGGGGTTTTAGGATATAAATACCAAAATGGAGATATTAAAAAGCAGTAAAAATGAAAAACAACATCTAAGGTCTACTTGCCTTCGTCCAATCTATCATTTTTCTTACTCTTAGTGGACTGAAGTTGGCGAAAAATCCCTTCTTTTTCCCTTTTCACCTCTCCCTCCTCCACTGCTCTGCGTTCATGCCCCTAAGCCTTCACCCTTCCCCTTTTATAACAAAAGTGAAATTAGGTCGGTGGCTAAAAATCGAGCTCGCGCTCGAGCGCCTAGTGAGCGTGCGTCGAGTGCACACATACTGAAATTGGCACCTTCTGGCTAACTCAAGCTAGTGGCGTGCCTAGTAGCTAACGGAATTAGTGCCCTCCTTTGCACTCGAGCGAGCAGCATGTGCGGTCCTTTTCAGACCAATCTATTTTTGATGCTTGCTGTTAGGTTTGAGCCAGCAGCAAGCCCAGATCTACTGCTTACTACACTAAGGTCAATTTTTTACTTTTCTTAATTTTACTTATTCCAAACTTAGTTATATCAATTTAATTACTCAATTTTTTTGTATTTTAGATACCTGTACCTTACAATCCTCCCCCACTTATAAAATTTCGTCCTCAAAATTTAACGAAAATACATACCTCAAGGAAATAAATAGGGGTATTTGCTCTGGATCTCCTCCTCGTGCACTCATGTTGCTTCTTTGGGTGAGTGATTCTTCCAGAGAACTTTCACCAGGGGAATAATCTTTGTACGCAGCCTTTGATCCTTCAAATCTAGAATCTATGCTGGCTCCTCAATATATGATAAATCCTTGTCAATTATTAAGGGCTCGAACTCAATAACGTGTGTGGGATCGTCGATATACTTTCGAAGTATCGATACATGAAATACATCATGAACATCCGCCAAATTAGGTGGCAACGCCAATCTATAAGCCACCTCCACAATCCTTTCCAAAATCTCAAATGGGCCAATGAAACGCGGTTTCAGTTTTCCTTTCATCTCAAACTTGAATGTCCCATTAGATGGTGATACTTTCAAGAAGACATAGTCACCCACTTCAAATTTCAGTGCTGATTTTCGTCTATTTGCGTAGCTTTTCTGCCTACTTTGAGCCACTTTCAAATTCTCATGAATCAGTTTAATCTTCTCCGCTGTCTCTTTAATAATTTTGGGGCCCAAAATTCTCTTATCTTCCGTTTTCTTCCAATGTATCAGCGATCTACACTTCCTCCCAGATTATGTCTCAAATGGTGCTATGCCTATACTCGCCTGATAACTGTTATTATAGGCGAACTCCACCAAGGCCAAAAAATTATCCCAATTTTCTTTTATATCTAACACCGATACCCTTAACATATCCTCGAGAATCTGAATTGTATGTTCTGATTGACTGTCGATTTGGGGGTGATACGTCATACTGAACTTTAACTCTATCCCCAACTCTTTATGCAAACTCTCTCAAATTTTGGAAACAAAGTGCGGGTCTCGATTCGGTACAATCATTGCAGGCATACCATGAATTCTAACAATTTTATTCACATATAATTCAGCCAACTTGTTACGGGAATACGTCGTCTTGATCACTAAGAAATGGGTTGATTTAGTCAGCCAATCAATAATCACCCAAATGGCATCATAGTTCTTGGGAGACCTTGGTAAGCCTGACATAAAATCTATTGCGATATCTTTCCACTTCCAACTCAGGATCAGTATCGGCTGTAATAATCCAAATGGTTTTCTCCTCTCAGCTTTCAATTATTGACAAACAAGACATTTCTCTACCTAAGCTATAATATCCCATTTTAAATTTCTCCACCAAAATATTTTTCTCAAATCCTAATACATTTTATTCATCCCCGGATGAATCATATACCGGGATCGGTGAACTTCCTTCAAGATTTTTTCCTTCAACTCCTTATCATTTGACACACACAAATGTTCTCTAAATCTTAATACTCCATCAGCTCGGACATTGAGATCAATTCTAGAGTCCTTATTTAAATCTCCCGCAATACCCATAAGGAAAGAATTATTAACCTACTTGTCCTTAACCTCATTGATCATCTCCGATTAAATTTGAAGGTACGATAAAAGCATCCAGTTACCTCGAACATACCGCTAAATATCACATTGTTTTAAATACTCTAACATTTTCATCTATTTAATATGCAATCTAGCCACATAGCCTGATCAGCGACTCAATACATCGGCAACCATATTAGCTTTCCCATGCTTATAATAAATCTCACAATCATAATCTTTCAAAAAATCAACCCATCTCCTCTGCCTCATATTGAGCTCCTTCTACGAGAACAAATACTTCAAACTTTTGTGGTTAGAATAAATAAGAAACTTTTCACCATAAAGAAAATGTCTCCAAATCTTTAGAGCAAACACAACTGTAGCGAACTCTAGATCATGAATTGGATAATTCTTCTCATGCACCTTTAGTTGTCTGAATCCATATGCGACTACCTTGCCATTTTGCATTAACACACAACCTAAGCCTACTTTGGAGGCATCATAATATACTTCAAACCCACCTGATCCCTCTGGAATAGTCAACACCAGAGTAGTCGTTAAGTGATCTTTCAGCTCCGGAAAATTCTAATCGCATTTCTTAGTCCAATTAAATTTGGCTTCCTTTGTAAACTAAGTCAAGGGTATAGCAATCTGTAAAAAATTTTTTACAAATCACCTATAATACCCTACCATGTCAAGAAAACTCTGGACTTCGGTATTGACATAGGCCTATTCCAGTTAATAATGGCTTCCACCTTCTGCGAGAATAAATATTTCAAGCTTTTGTGGTTAGAATAAATAAGAAACTTTTCACCATAAAGATAATATCTCCAAATCTTTAGAGCAAACACAACTGCAGCGAACTCTAGATCATGAATTGGATAATTCTTCTCATACACCTTTAGTTGCCTGAATCCATATGTGACTACCTTGCCATTTTGCATTAACACAAAACCTACGCCCGCTTTGGAGGCATCATAATATACTTCAAACCCACCTGATCCCTCTGGAATAGTCAACACCAGAGTAGTCGTTAAGTGATCTTTCAGCTCCTGAAAACTCTAATCGCATTTCTCAGTCCAATTAAACTTAGCCTCTTTCTTCGTAAACTAAGTCAAGGGCATAGCAATTTGTAAAAAATTTTCTACAAATCACCTATAATACCCTACCATGTTGAGAAAACTCCGGACTTCGATATTGATATAGGCCTATTCCAGCTAATAATAACCTCCACCTTCTTTGGGTTCACAGCAATGCCACCATTTGAAATCACATGCCCCAAAACGTCACTTCCTCTAATCAAAACTCACATTTTTTTAGCTTAGTATACAGTTTCTCCTCACGAAATATTTGGAGAACCATCCTCAAATGAGTCTCATACTCCTTATGACTCTTAAAATATATCAAGATATTATCAATAAA
Organism: Nepenthes mirabilis; assembly: GCA_025585075.1. NCBI lineage: Eukaryota > Viridiplantae > Streptophyta > Magnoliopsida > Caryophyllales > Nepenthaceae > Nepenthes > Nepenthes mirabilis. The sequence continues at coordinate 5,398 of JAODPA010038398.1, read as the reverse complement.
TACCACTTTAAACTTATCCAGATATGGCCGGAATACCCGATTCATCAGGCCTATAAAAGTAGCATGAACATTGGTAAGACGATATGGCATCACAACAAATTCGCAGTGGTCGTATCTAGTCCGAAAAGCTGTCTTGGCCACATCCTCCTGTTTAATCCTCAACTGATGATATCCAGACATCAAATCAATCTTTGAAAACACCAAAAACCCTAGCAACTGGTCAAATAAATCATCAATGCGCGATAAAGGATATTTATTTTTAATCATGATCTTATTCAGTTCACGATAATCCACACACAACTGCAAAGATCCATTTTTCTTCCTCACAACTGTACCGGTGCACCCCACAGAGATACACTCGGTCTAGTAAATTCTTATCTAACAATTCCTGTAACTGTAACTTCAATTCCTTTAATTCAGTGGGTGTCATACGGTAAAAGGCTATAGAAATTGGATTAGCACTAGTAATAACCTTAATCTCAAATTTAATCTTTCGATGAGGGGGTAGCCTAAGCAACTCCTCTGAAAACACATCTTCAAAATCACATACAACCAAATATCCCTCGCCAACATGCTGTGACTCCCAATGGTGCTAGCATATGCTAGATAAGCATATCATCCACTTTTCATCAAATATTTGGCATGTAAAGTCGAAATCAATATGAGTATCTCCTTTCTCTTAATGCCTTGAAAGAAAAAGGATTCAACTCCAGGAATATTAAAATATACCCTTTTTATAAAACAATCAATATTAGTATGATATTTTGCTAACCAATCTATCCCCAAAATAATATCAAACTTGCCCATATTCAACAATATCAAATCTACCATCAAAGCAGCCTCTGAAGTAATGGACAATCTTTAATCCGGTAGCATTGTTATCCACATCTAAAACAAGCTCCCATCGCCTTGTGATAAGGGTACCCTGTATGCTTCTTCCCACATAGAACGCAGCCAGCAACTGACGCCTGAGAACCAGTCACTGTCTAAACTTCAGCGATGCTCTTTCCTTTTGCTACCGCCTTTGCCATTTTAGAGGGCCCGAAAAAAGGATTCAACTCCAGGAATATTAAAATATACCCTTTTTATAAAGCAATCAATATTAGTATGATATTTTGCTAACCAGTCTATCCATAAAATAATATCAAACTTGCCCATATTCAACAATATCAAAGCTACCATCAAAGCAGCCTCTGGAGTAATGGACAATCTTTAATCCGGTGGCATTGTTATCCACATCTAAAACAAGCTCCCATCGCCTTGTGATAAGGGTACGCTATATGCTTCTTCCCACATAGAACGCAGCCAGCAACTAACGCCTGAGAACCAGTCACTGTCTAAACTTCAGCGATGCTCATTCCTTTTGCTACCGCCTTTGCCATTTTAGAGGGCCCGGAGGGTCTTACATTAGATCTCACACTATAATTTGTCTAGTTTACCACCCTCTTAGCAATGAACTTGTGGGTCTCCAACTCCTTCTCAGAAATCAGTGCCCTATCCAAGATCTCCACATAAGTCTAAAGTTTCTGGGTCACCAATTATCTCTTAATATCATCTATGAATCCTTACTGAAACTTTTTAGACTTCCTTAATTCGTCTTCCATAAAGTATGGCAAATATCGAGACAATTCAGTAAACTTTGCATCATATTTTGCTACAGTCTGATTTTTCTGCCTAAGCTACATAAATTCTTACTCTTTTTGATCCTGAAGACTAAAAGAAAAGTACTTTTTCATAAAAATTTCTTTAAAAATCCTCCAAATAATCTCATTGTCGGGCACATCTAACGTCCTCCTTTTTATAGTCCACAAGCTGTTAGCTTCACTTTCCAACTTGTATGCCGTAAAAGTGATCTTTTCTCGATCAGAATATTGGATCACCGTAAAAATATTCTTCATCTTCCTAAGCCAAATATTCGCTTTCGCTGGATCCGGTTCACCCAAGAATTTAGGTGCCCTATCCGTTGTGAACTTAGCATAAGTTGTCGGGGCCGAATTTACTAGAATCAGCTCGGGTGCAGGGACCGGAGCCATATGACGATACTCCATCGATTCAATAATATTCATCATCCTCCCCAACAAGTTTATATATTTAGCTTCTCGGTCCGGGGGTATACTAGCGCCTCCACGATCATTTCTTATATCTCTTCTACTCGCCATTTTATATCTTATAATCAAGAACATTGCAATATTAATAATCCTCAAGAAATCAGGGTAAAAGGCGGGTCAATGGTAATTTAATATGATTTAGGACTAGCATAAGGGATAACACCTAAACACCCTATCTAATCCTAGCTATCCTCGACCTATCTCTACTTAAACTTAAGCCTATCCTTCCACTTTATGATCGATCAATCTTAAGGTATCTCTTTTCTTTAATACCAATTGTGATGGAATAAAGTATTTTTCTCTAATAATCTTCGTCAATAAATAAATAAAACTAATGCCAAGAATAAAATAATATAATATTTTTACAAAAAATTGAGTAATTTTTTTAAAAAAATTGGACAAAAATCAATACAAATAACCTAAAATTACGCAATCTGAACTAGACATACAGATAAAATAATCCTCATCATACATCCATAACACAACACTGGATCATCTAACGCCATATATATATCCATGGCTCCAATTTAACATTCCTATCTGCTACATCATATTCAAACAAGAGATGCCATCTAGAACCTGTATAAATCCAAAAATCAAATAGCAGAAGCAGAACTATTTCCATAAGATAAACCTACGGAAGCATAAATATTGTTCCAACAAAATACATAACATGCTAAGACAATAAATATACAATTTTCATCCATAAGTTAGTCATTTACATTCAAGCTATCAAAACTCCCAAAATATTCAACAGGTCTTGAGGCTCCCTGTTAGGTATATTTTAGTTGGCATATTTCGTGACCGTGTCAGGTTGTTCATTTCGTCTCTCGTCGGTGCCTTCGATAACTGCGATAATGTATCGGCCTGTAAGATTTTCATCTGTTTCATGCTTGAAGGTCGTCATCATCAAATCTCAGTGTTCTCACCTTCATGTCATATTTTTCACCTCGTCCCCACGCCACTTAGGCGAACCTCCCACAACGGGTGCTCGAGTGCCCGTTGGGGGCATTTTTGCCAGCCGGGCGCTCCATGAGGGCCTGATAGCCGCTCGAGTGGTGCGGGCCCATTGCCCCAAACCCTAGCTAGCACTCGCCGAGCACCTGATGGGCGCTCGAGCGGCGCGGCCCTCTTGTGTTTAACGGATACTTTTTAATTTGAATTTTTTGGGACTTTTATATATTGTGGCCTTATATCTTGAACCCTGGGGACCTTGGCAGAATTTTGAGGAGCCTTCTTGCTTGAATATCCTTTGGTTATGTGCTCCATTTTCAAGAACACTTCTCTCCAATGATTGTGTTCCATTGACAAAGTGTTCTTTTCTCATTTTACATTCTCTTCTTTCACCGGTTAACCTTCGTAGCGATGTTGGTGGTGTAAACATTGGGATCCAGTGAGTTCGGCAATTCAAGTGGCTTAAGTGAGAATATTGACGTGAAGATCGGAAGGTATTCGATTCTGTTGCCGTGGACAAATCCAATGAGTTTCTTGATAGGGATCACAAGATGAGAGTAAGTCAGTTAGATTAGCGTATCGTTACCACCTGATCTGTAAGTTAATTTTCATAGTGTATTTTTTTCCTAACTGTTAAAGCCCAAATGATTTTTCTCGATTACCGTAGGTATCGAGTTTTCCCTTCATCATCAAAAAACTTATCTTTTTAGTATTGTTATTGCTTTATTTTTTTACTCGTATCGCTCGTATCATTTAAATACAAATATTCTTAACGTGTATTGAATATTTGATTATATACTACTTTCGCTAATCTACAAAGGGGTTCGAAACATTTATTGTGCAATTCGGAGCGAAACGGTTCTTTCAATTGGTATTAGAGACTTACCCCGATCCGTGACTCCCGATCTAGATGTATACGAGTGGATCGCTCTCCGTACCTCCCTTCTTTAATGGGAGTAACTATACCTATTGGAAGGTTTGGATGAAAGCCTTCCTCAAATCGATGGATTGGTGTGTATGGGCTAGCACCCAAACCGGATGGACCTCACCCAAAAGTGGTGATGAGCCGAAAGCTCTGTCCTCATGGACAAAAAATAAACTTGATGTGTAACGCCCCGAGCCCGAGTCACCCGACACGATCCGAAACCGCCACGCGAAAACCCAAAATCATAAATGATCTCATAAATGTATCACTAAATAATACATATTGATTTTTAATTCCCATAATAAATTTTCTAAATACAATAAATGCTTATGAAAATCTAAACTCTGGGAATACAGTCCCGACAATAAAACATCGTTCAATCAAGTTAACTCTAGAGCTTCCAGTCTCAAGCTTCTTATCCCAAAATAGTCTCTATCCTAAAATTCTTCAGCCACAACTTGATTTCTTCTAACCTATCATGACCTTACACTGGAGCCAATAAAATGCAAGATGAGCATAAGGCCCAGCAAGTAAATAAATAATAAATTAATGGAATACAATAAAGCATCTCGGAATATAATTACATAGATAATTATCTGAGATTTAACAACATGTCGTATCTACGACTCAAAGCCATATGACAACAAGACTCAATGATGAAAATTGGATACCACTGAATCCGAATAACAATCACGGTATAGGTTCCATCGAACCCTTCACAAATGAGGTCCCAAAAATACAAGATATTACGAAAGTCTCCTTGGACCTTATACATCACTGTGAACCCTCAATTCACACACTCGGCCCACAGCGGGTAACCTCAAGGTTCCTATGCTCGTAAGTTTGACAAGCGACCCTATGGTCTCACGATACTTGCCAGCCGTAGTGTACAAGTACCGAATCAACACTCTCGTTATCCTATCGGATAACCTTCATATATTTTGTGATCCTCAGATCCACAGAATATTCATACCATTATCAAGTCAAACCCAGCACCACCTCGGCTTGATATCTACTGATATCTCACAATTCGGTTCACAGGATTATAAGTATCCATCCAAATGACCTCAACCCCCGGAATATGGATTCAGTATCGAAAAAGTGTAAACTATACTAAGGTTTCGTAGCCTCCCATTCGACCCGATATATTAGTATTTTCATACAATCTCCTCAACTTAGCCATAGAGTACCAATAAATATACGCACGCTAACGAAGTTGACACAAAGAATATTTTATCGGAATTCATCAAAGAAATACAGGAATATTTACTTAACTAATGATCATTATTTCAAACATACCAAACTCACATATATAGATTTATATAAACACATTAGACTATAATCACATAAATATGCATATAAATATACCAACCTATATATATATATATACACATTCTGCCATAAATATATC
>JAODPA010038387.1:0-12119 GCA_025585075.1 Nepenthes mirabilis | reverse complement strand
GGTTAAATACAAAACTTTTATAACTTTTCTTTTAAAAATATGTACATATATAAATATGCTGTCACAAAATATTTGCCTATTTTGTGCAAATCAAACAAAATTTTAAACATTTGGTAAAATCTAACAAATTTCAAATTTTTTTGGTAAAAGTCATATGTGATGGGAACGGTAGAAATGGGCTTGTCCAACATAAAAGCCCATGGACTGATGGTGGGTGTCCAGCCCATAGGTGTAGGGGCTAGTCCGCATTTTTCTTGACCCGAACAGCATCCCAGCAGACCTGGACGACCCATATTGACCTTGACCCAATCAAAACGTCCCACATTCCTTTTCTCATGCGCTGAAATTACTTGTCTTAGCATACTTAACACCTCGAATATTTCCCCCAATCGTGATCTCTTGGAATGGTAACTTCAAGTCAGCGAATCTGTTCTAATGGTAACTTCCATATCCGCCGCATCTAATATCTCATCGAAGAAGAAAGAAATCCACCTAGTTGACCGCGGTTGTTATAATTAACGCCCACGATCCTCGGATAACCTGCTAAATCCACACAGACAGCTGTCAGCTAGTTTGGCGACCAAGTAGGGTTGAATTGGCTCAAAAGTTATAAATACTTCCTTGCTCCCATGGGTAATGACACGGCCAGACATACTAAAAAATTCACAACCAAGAACTCACAAAAGACAGCTTTCTACTCGAAGAGCCTTCAAAGAAATCCCTCGCAATTCTTGCTCCCTCAATCTCAAAGCCGCTCCATGTCGAGCGTACCTCCGAGTCAGACTCAAATTCTCATACCCTTACATCATCACGCATAATTCTCATCTCTACATCTTTCCATATCTTCGAGGAAGATTATTAGTTTGAGTATCAAAGGATAATCTGAGTAGCGAGTTCCGCCGATCCTCTGACCTCTTATTCGTTCATTATGTTGTGTAAGATCTAAGTTATTAAAGACGAAGATTGGACCTGTCTGAGTTCAACCTGATCAAAGAAGATCGAAAGGTTCCCCAATCTGTACAACAACTCGAATCCAAGACGCATCAATATGTGTACAATAATTGTTAAAATAAGAGAGTAAAAGAATAGCATCTATGTATATCAAAATAAAAATATAAATAAAATTTAAGGATAAACAAAATAGGCAAGAGCACAAGTTTAGAATATTACTTTCGATGGGTTCGGTACCATGGGCTGACCCAATGTCTGAAGTACAGCAGATCAACAGTCCATCAAGAATTCCTCTAAAGCCCAGTGCAATGTCCCGAGAGGCCACCAAGAAGGCTCATAGTTCAACAACTCCAGCTTGGAAGGCAGGCCCATGTGTCCTTACTAGCACGTGGCTCCCGCAGCCAAGCACGGGCCAGCAAGGAGAACTTGTCACAATACAGTCATGACAACCGCCCTGACAACTCAGTAAATATTCTCAAAATATTATCATTGATCACGTAACACCCCAGGCTAGCAGCTATGATTCAATGAATCCCTATGAGCAACCACGGCTAGCCATGCACCCCAAAACAGGCTTCGCAACCCTCGCTCTACATATACCACCTTTCATCCATAGGAAAAGGGGAGCGAGGGGAGGGAGAAGGTTAAAAAAAAGGAGAACCCAAGAAGAGATAAGACAGTTGAACAGAGGGAAAAGGGGTCGACGAGCCTAATCACCCTTGCACTTCCACACTTAGCTCAAAGGGCTACCCCAATAGAGTAGGAGCAACCCTGAATTTTGAAGCAACCCTCCGATCCAGGCTGGCAACTGCGTAGGTGCTGCATCTGCTCTGAACTCTCATGCTGCCAGGATGGTAAAAATGATTCGTATAACGAGGCATAGGAATCCCCCTCGCTGGTAGCCAGAGAGGAGTTCAGTGGGTGTTCCCCTCTCCATTATCATCGTCTAGGAGTTCTTTCCTCCTCCAAATATCCACTCTCCCACTAGTGCATCCATCTCAAAGCCATTCCTTAGTTGAGAGCATTCCTCGAAGTCAGGTCCCCCATCTCTCAAAGTCGCCCCTACTCTGGCGGACTCAATGAAGCCTTGTCTTCCATCTCGAAAATGCCTCCCTGTCGGGTGCACTCATCGGATTATAGTCCTCCAAGCCTCTCCCTACTAAGCACCCTCTCCAAGTGACTCCCTACTGAATGCCCTCTGTATGTCGCTTCCTAACCGAGCGCATTTCAACACTCAATCCCTCACCCGTGCACCAGTGTGTGTTGTATCCTCTTCCTTTTCCTGTAGAAAGATTTTTTTACTTGAGTATTGTAGAATATATCGAGGAACGAATTCCTACCATTCTCTAACCTCCTATTTGTTCATTGTGTTGTATAAGACCTAGGTTATTGGAGATGAAGATCGGACCTGTCTCAATTTGACCTATTATGGAAGATCAGGTGGCTTCATATCTATACAATAACTCAGATCCAGAAATGTATCATTGGCACCGTCTGTGTCAATGACTAAGAAGTTTTACCACCGCACATCAACAAACAAGTGCAGTTAATATTTATGCTCCAGCCAGCATATCGGCCAAAGATATCGCCTCCCATGGCGATGACCCCCTAAGTAGCCATGGTGACATGCAACCTGCCTTCAACAAGCATGCACTTGCTGCCCAATAGGCATCATGCTTACACTACCCGAGGCCCAATGTGCTTGCCTGAATGGATGATGTTTGGGAGCCCCTTCCACCTTTGCACAAGTGTCAACACCCAAGAGGAGAAGCCAGGGGAAGAAATTGCCAACCAAAGAAAAAACTCATCCACCTAACGACCTCAAAAATTAGGAGGATCCAAGAGACAATGCCCACTCCCGGAAGAAAGTTTTACCCAGTCCTGAAGTGCAAGGAGACAGCTTAGAGCGGTAATGCCTTTGCTATCCCCAAGACGACAAGCAACCTTCCATAAAGAAAACTCGTGTGGTGCCAATGGGAACCCTATCATTCTCTTGCTAGGGCAACAGGCATGATCCGGAGAGAGTTTCCAGGGTGGTCGGCCCTTTGCTCGTAAGAGCCCTAACTTGGGAGCGTGGCATTGCTAATTCGGTAGCAACGTTGCTCATCGACCTTGTGTAGAGTAGTAGATCTTGTAGGAGCTATCATAATCCTCACAATGGGGGGCTCGACAAGCTAGGCCCGTTGCCCATCGCACCAGTGAGAGACATTGTCGCCCATGGAAACGACTCCTCCTCGGGTAACATGTCGACGGGTGACCGGCTCCCAAGTGTGCGGGCGCTTGCTACTCAGCTAAGCAACCTCTTCATGACTATACGCGTCCATCCAAGGGTGCTACATTGGGGGCTCTACCTTCAAACTCCTAGACAATTAGAATGAATCAGTATCTGTAAAGGGTCCAGTAGCCTAACGGCCTTGTGGTCTAGGCGGCCACAAGTAATAAGGCCAAGCAGTGGCCAAAGGTTCGATTGAGTCATGAGGCATGAGTTAGAAGCCCAGAGCAATACCGTCCGCACTGCTCCCATTACGACAGGAGGCCCCTTGCGCAGGAAGGAACTCCACATAGCGTCAAAGGACACTCTACCGACCAAGCAAGGTAACCTTCATGACGGGGATTCAACCATCTCTGTCTCATTGCAGCATTTAGGAACTGAACTTGAAACCCCACAACTGAAGTTTTGATCTCGTGCTCCACCCAGATCACTTCTATGCTTTGCCGAACTCCTAGGGCCTTGTAAGTTCCTAGTGTAGTGTTGAAAGCAAAATGGAATGCCCTCAAGGGTGGTAGATCCCTTGGCCCCTCGCATGAGGAGTTTTGCACTAGAAGATGCTACCAATGCACCATACGAGGCGGGCAACACACTGGAATGCCCTCCGGGGTGATAGAGCCATCAACCCTCTTTCTTGTGGCGTTTTATGCCAGAAGATGCTTCCCTCTTGCCGATCGGAGTCCACCCTCATACCTGCAGGTTACATGTCAGCAATGAAAGCTCAGCATCCAAATCATGCAGTCGGTTTAACACGGCGGGCCTAGTCTTTCGGAGTGTATAGGTCATAGGCATAAGGCCGCTTGGCAGAGAGATTAGTCTCTCTCCTGTCAGAGGCCGTTCCCAATCTCAACAACCCTTTGAAGCGGGGTGTAAGTACTACACACCCGGATCAGAAAAAGCTGGTCCCAAGGATATAACACACCATCTGCCACGAGCACCATTGACAATTCCATGCCGAATCTAGGTGAAACTTGCATGCATCACACGAATTGCTTGAACCATGATTCAATTAATAGAATAGTCATTTTACCTGCTTAATAGGCTCATGGAAGTGCTCGCATATCATCTCATAAAATCAAATGACCTAAACTGCCCCTAAGTTAAGAGAAATTTCGTTTACTTGCAGCTTGAACTACACTGTCATAAAACCTTGGTCCCACTACCGAATGGCCCTACACAGTCAGAATTTGAAGCTCGATCCAACTAGCCAGTGGCCCATTCACGGTTGGATTATGAACCTCAATCCCGCTACAAAGTAGCCCATGCACGATCAAACACAAAACCTTAGGGCGATTTTCAACATATGTGTGACAGCTCCCTCCCGCATAGATGACCACTATCAGTAAACAATGACTAGTGGATTATGACCAAATGCGCATGAGCTACTACATCTTCTAAAAGGACCAAGCACCAATATGGTAACATGTGGGCGACGGCCTAGACTTTGTCAGAGCTCAGTGGCTACGACCATGAAACCCAACCGACCCTAGTGAGGCTCGCTTATAGCCGAGCCATGATGTCCTCTTGCAGGACAGAGCACAAATGAACAAATGCATCCACTCAAGCTCAACGATGATAGCTCCTCTGCTTAGTTGGCAAACAAGTTATATCTGTGCCATGACCTCCTCCTGATAGAAGAGAGCACAATCCGGCATGCATGTCCAAGTCATCCCTAACAACCCTAGTAGTGAAAATGCTCTTCCATTAAGCAGAAATTTTACATAAATGAGAAAAGCATTAGAAACAATGATCAAAGTGGTTTAGCTATTTCATTAAAGAATCGAGATGTACATATGACGGCATCCAACGATCTCGAGAGATACAAGATACTATTTATGCCTATGGCCCAACTAGATGACTATCCTGTGGTCGGGGACCCCCTAAAGAGTGTGGCATAGGCCCTCTTTCCTCTCTCACTGGGAAACCAATCAGGTCAGACCAACTTTGAGCTAGAGCATTCCTCGAGTCCAAGAAACCAATAAGGATGTTCGGAGCCACCAAGGGAACTATTCGCTTGTAGAAGCCAATGCCTTCCTAGAACCGCTCGCTCAACAGCAAGGCCACCTCATCAAGGCTGAATCTAGTCCTCAGCTCTCCTTCCAATCAGGCACACACACCCAGCAGATCATTGAGTCATTGTCAGTTCTCCTAAAGCTCATTCTCGAGCAACGTAATTTGATCCAAAGCTTGAGCATTGGCCTTCGAGAGCTCTTGTAATCTCGCCTCAAACTCGAACAGAGCTCGATTTGGGGTAGCTGGCCCACTCCAGAATCTGTTGTGCCTCCGTAATGGTGATTTTGACCTGGCGCTGCATCTCCTTGGCATCTCGATTGACGCATACCTGTTGCACTTGAGCCATCTCAAACTCCTACAAGTGCATAGCCTCCAACACCGCGCAGGGCACCCCCCACGGTTGTCAAGTAGAAAAGAGTGGTCAGACAGGTTACAGTAAAAGAGTATAATCACAAGACAGAAACCTACCAAGCCTTACCACATAGAAAGGCAGACGGACTAGACAAGAGGATCCAACAGACTCAAAACTAGGAGGCACCCTCCAAGCTGCCAATGGCTCAAGAGTCGAGGCATTAAAATTACACCCCTCTCCAGTGATAATTGAGCTCTCCAAGCCGTCCTCTCCAATTTCCTCCATAGTTCGTTCATCGTCACTCTCCTTAGTAAATGGCATAGAGGTGGAGGAAGACAACACTTCTGATGATGAAGCAAATATCGACGACGTCTCAGTGAGGCATCTGCAAAATGAAAGATGGCTAATCTAGGGTTGAGATATTCACAAAGTGAAAGGATGCTGAAACAATTGGGAATCTACGCTTTAATGACCAAACACCATGGCTTGATGACACCGTTATTTGAAGATGCTAGAATAGTGTGTCCCCGTAATGGCCATGACATGTGCCTACACCCTGGTGAGCAATGGTGCCTTTTCACTATCGCCATTATGTCGAAGTGACATGATGCCTCCTAGCTCAGCCCGCTAGCAATTAATATGCCCTGGCACCTTGGTTAATGCACTCGGCGGCACATCTCAGATGATGATGTCCAGACACATCAACCCACCAGGCATAGTAGACTGATAGTGTTCAACTATGATAGGCTCGTGGCAGGCTTGGCTGGCCCCTGTCCCTACCAAGAATGGGGATGAGTCACCATGAGCCAAACTGCTAGAAGGACAAATTGTCAGACCGGCACAGTCCAAGCGGCCAAAGGCAACATCCAAAACCCTCAATCATTCACACCATGTGAAAATATTGGAGCTATGTAATAAAGACAAAAATTGCACAGTAGTTCCATTCATAACTTCTCTTTACAAATTATAAAACTTATAACAGCGAGCATACAACTACAAAAGGAAACAAAAATAAATGGAATGACGATCTGGCTACTACGTCCTGCTTCACTAGGACAAACACCCAAAGGGCAAGTAGAGGCTTGACCCTAGAAAAGAATCTCATCAGAGAGAGCAGTGCATTCCAGGCAGTCAAGAAGATGAGGCTCTTGCATACTGCCACCCACGAGCTACTGAAGCAGGGAGTGCAAACAAAAGCCCCCCTTGGCGAGAATGAGGAGCCAAGCACTGGCTCTCGCTTGGGAGGCAATCTCTAAAGATCTTCAATCATGACGGGCTATAGCCGCAAGACCCATGAGTTTGCACCAGACCTGACACGGCGATGATGACCCAAACTCGAGGTGGACTCAAGGGCTCCTCCCCCAATAGTCACAAACAATCCAACGTGGGCCACAGATGGAATGGTCATCCACCCTAATAGAAAGGAGAAGGGTGACCTTCTCTATAAGGATCAGGTTCCTACGACTTAACTTCTCAACCTTAATGGGAAAATCAGTCTGGTAGAGTGTTGGATGGCCATGATAGTTAACCTGCTAAGATAAGTTGAATGACAAGAATGAAAAGTTAACCGGTTAACACCATTGACTGAATTGACTTGTTGACCGGCCTTAACGGAAAAATGGCCAAGGAAGTTATTATGATAATGGCTGAGGAAGTTATTTATTGGTCAAGGTAAATGATAATGACAGAGATAGTTGATAATCTGCCAAAGTAGTAAGATATAAGGCTAAGAAAAAGTTGACTAGATTGACTTGCTTAAAGAATTAGCTTGTTAACCTGACAGATTAAATAGTTGGCCAGAATTGTAGTAGTTGACTGGAATAGTTGACCAGGATTGTAGTAGTTGACCGGAATAGTTGATCGAAATTATAATAATTGACCGGAATAGTCAACCAAAATAGTTGACTAAAATTGTAGTAGTTGACCAAAATAGTTGACCAGAATTGTAGTTGTTGACCGGAATAGTTGACCAGAATTGTAGTAGTTGATCAGAGTAGTTGACCGAAAATAAAATAGTTGACCAAAATTAGGGAGATAACCAAATGACCATGAAACCGCAATCCGTAAATGAACAGTATTACCTGACAACTCACAAGAGGCCGATGACTCATAAAGAGACTAAAGACTCATAAAGAGATTGAGGATTTAAAAAAAGACCAAGGACTTAGAAAGAGTCCAATAACTTAGAAAGATACCGAGGACCTAGAAAAAGACCGAGGTCTTTTGGGAAACTAAAAAGAGACCGAGGATTTAGAAAGAAGACCAAGAACTCTGAGTATAAATGAGAGTTAGTAAGATAATCAGCAGAATCGGTTCAAACCCATACCCTACTTCTACCTACTCCATTAACCTTTCAGAAAGGAAGATTGAGTGCGGAAAGAAATATCAAGTAGGTGACCTACCCCTATCAGCTCTTACCAGTCCCATTATCTATAAATATCAGAGTTAGGGGTTAGGAAAAGAAGCTAAAAAAATCTGAGAGAATTACAAAAGAGAAGGAGAGAAAGAATTCCAAGCCAGATTAAATAAGGGAATTCGTAGCTTAAGATCAGGTAAGTGTACCCTACGTTTTATCCTTAACTATTGTTAATTATCGTCTTGAACATGGTATTATTGTTCTTCTTCATGTTTCTACGTAATGTATATCATGATATTTATTAGACATGTTTTATGAAGGAGTTTCATGTTCAGCACATGTATTACGTTTTATATGTTTTATCTTATTCCTTGGTTCGTGCTTTAAATTTGTTAAAATTTCTTCTGTTCACTGAGTTGAAATTGTAGCAAGATTTGGTCAAGTTAAGCTATGGTATATAGAATTATTATCTTTATGTTTAATTACTGCCAAATATCAGTTTGCATATTTAAGAGCTCACCCATTTGCATACTTTTAAGGATTTCGGTCATTTGAAACTCAAAACAGTTTTTTGACAATCGAGTAGTTACAAACCTAAAATGTAACCAGTTTTGATATGTAACGGCCGAATAATTGCAGGCCTAAAATGTAGTTAATTCTGATGGTCGAGTAGTTGTAAACCTAAAATGTAGCCAATTTTGATATATGATAGCCAAATAGTTACAGGCCTAAAATATAATCAGTTTTGATATGTGATGATCGAGTAATTACAGACCTAAAATATAGTCAATTTTGATATATGATGGCTGAGTAGTTATAGATATAAAATATAGCCAGTAAAGGATATTTAGTTTCGAATTTGAATTCGTTTTGGAAGCCTGTTCTCATGAAAATGTATTTATCTAATGATTTATACTTCTGTGTGTAAACTACTCTCATTCCATTTCTTTTAATTTCATTTGAAATTATATTTATGCATGTTTTTGCTAAATTGTATCTTACTGAACGATTTGCTCACTCCTTATTGTTTTCTTACCTTCAAACGATCAAAAATTTATGTCGGGCAAGAAAGAGTAGAATTAGATGGACTAGCTAGGCAGGAAGGCCGATTTGGATTTATGTAGCACTATATGATCAACCCTGATGTATTTTTGGTCATTTTGGAGACTAGTGCATAATGATTCCATTATATGAATTAATGAATAATTTTATACTTTCGCTAAATTTTATAGTTTAAGAATTTTGATTCCTAATGGCATCTCATACGCTTTTAGTTTTGTTATATAGTCAACCAGCCTACAATCTTGGGTGGTCAACATGAGGCCAACTTAAGAGCTCCGACCGTTTCGATCCTGTGCATGCGAGTTAAATTTTAAGTCTACCCATTTGCAATATTTTGTACAGAGTTGATTATTCAGGCTATATGCGTGATAATTGACGGAGGTTGTTGGTAGATTATGACCCATTTTATCACATTCTCCCCTTCGAGGGCTGAACCACCACTCTCTTAAGCCGCCACAATAATGACTATACGACAATAGTTGGGGGAAGAAGACAACGGTGACTCTATGCTAGGGCCACCCTTGTTACAGCAAGAGAATAGCCCAAATAGGGAATTCATGGCAGACTTCAAATGCATTTTCAAATATCTAACAACTTCCTTTGATCCTGACTAATGGCAGAGTAGGCTCCATGCGTGCTCTGATCCCTCGCATCACTTGGCTAATAGGAGAATGGTGTGCGAGGCAAGGCGTAGGAATCCCCTTCATTTATAGCTAGGTGAGGATATCGGCAAGCCATTATTGTAGAAGATCACATCTGCCAGCGCCATTTGTTGGACAATCAATGGGTTCATAGAATCGCTCATAAATCTTTCCAAACAGAGCTATGGATCACTAACCTTCTGTACAGAAGGCTGCAGAGCACCTAGAAAAATAGCGCGAGTCAACCATTGTAGAGGATTGTCGGCAATAGAGAGCTAAATCAGCATCGAATCCTGCTAAACAGAGTTAAAGTTTGCAGGACGTATGGGAAAGGAATATGCATATAGATTTGCACGGCGTCGTCCCATCATTACATGTTGAGGGTTAAAAATTTAAACCTCCTAGCATATGGGGCTAGTGATGGGTCCGGTACTATGGACCGGCCCAAAGTCAGAAATACAGCAGATCAATAACCCATCAAGGATTCCTCCAAAACCCAAGACACGGTCCCAAGAGGTGACCTAGAAGGCCCACTATTCAATGACTCTAGCTCGGAATGCAAGCCCATCAAGGACTCCTCCAAAACCCAAGACAAGGTCCCAAGAGGCGACCTAGAAGGGCCACTGTTCAATGACTCCAGCTCGAAAGGCAGGCGAGCCAACCACTATTGAGGATCGCCGGCAGTAGAATGCCAAATCAGCACCGAATTTTGCTAAATAGAGTTAAAGTTTGCAAAACGTATTGGAAAGGAACATGCATATGGACTTGCACGGCACTGTCCCATCATTACATATTGAGGGTTGAAAATTTAAACCTCCTAGCATATGGGACTAGTGATGGGTCCGGTACTGTGGATCGGCCCAAAGTCAGAAATACAGCAGATCAATAGCCCATCAAGGATTCCTCCAAAACAAAAGATAATATCCCAAGAGGTGACCTAGAAGGCCCACTGTTCAATGACTCTGGCTCGGAAGGCAGGCCCATGTGTCCTTGCCAGCACACGCCTCCTGTAGCCAAGCACGAGCTAGTAAGAACTTGCCATAATACAGTCATGACAATCTTCCTGACAACTCAATAAATATTCTCAAAATATTATCATTGATTACGCATTGCTCCAGGTTGTCAGTTATAATTCAACAAATCTTCATGATAAACCCTGGCTAGCCATGCACCCTAAG
The DNA here is from genome assembly GCA_025585075.1 of Nepenthes mirabilis. Classification (NCBI taxonomy): domain Eukaryota; kingdom Viridiplantae; phylum Streptophyta; class Magnoliopsida; order Caryophyllales; family Nepenthaceae; genus Nepenthes; species Nepenthes mirabilis. Next base: position 1,297 of record JAODPA010038387.1, on the reverse strand, counting down.
GCCGGCTTTGCAACCCTAACTCTACATATAGAACCTTTCCTCCATAGGAAATAGGGAGCGTGAGAAGGGAGAAGGTTCTAAAGAGAAAAACCCAAGAAGAGAGAAGAGACCTGAACAAAGGGAAAAGGGGTCGACAGAGCTTGCTCACCGTCACACTTCCTCACTTAGCTTGAAGGGCTACCCCAATAGAGCGGGAGCACCCTCGACTTTTGAAGTAACCCTCTAATCTTGGCTCACAACCGTGTAGGTACTGTGACTGCTTCGAACTCTCATGCCACTAGGACGACGAAAGTGGTTCATATAGTGAGGTGTAGGAAGCCCCCTCGCTAGTAGTCGAAGAGGAGTTCAGTGGGCCTTCCTCTCTCAATTATTATTGCCCAGGAATTCCTTTCTCCTCCAAATGGCTACTCTCCCACAAGTGCATCCATCTCAAAGCCATTCCTTGGCCGACTGCAATCTTCGGAGCTAGATCCTCCATCTCTCAAAGCTACCCTTTGGCCAAACGCACTTAGTAGAGGCTAATCCTCCACTTGAAACCGCCCTCTGGTCAGGTATACTCATCGAAGTCTAGTCCTTCATCACTCAAAGCCGCTCCCCACTGAATGCCCTCTCCAAACCTTTCTTTGGCCAAGCATACTCCAACACTTAATTTCCTCACCCGTGCACTAGTGTAATTTATATCTTCCATCTTTCTTTTTTTACAAAAATAATTCTGATTTGAGTATCAGAGGATTTACCAAGGAATGAGTTTTCACTATTTTCTGACCTCTTATTTGTTTGTTATATTTCCCAGGACCCAACTCTTCGGAGACAAAAATCGGACATACTTTAATTCAACCCATTGTGAAAGATTAGGTGATTTCATAATCCATACAGTAACCCGAATCTAAGGACATATCAACTTTAATCTTCTAATCTAACATGTTTGGTTCTAAATATTTTAAAATCTTTTTGCTCTTTTTTTCTCTCTCTTCTTTTTCTTCCTCTCTTATTTCATCTATCTCTTTTCCTTTTCTCCCACAAAAATGATTGAACAATCACACTAGGCAGCTTATAATACATTCAACGCATAAGTACTAAATAGGTGTGCATCATGCATTATTCCAAAAACTCGTTCATGCATGAGCACTATATCAGATGTAGTTTAAACGTCAATATTCTGTCCAAATTACAGATGAAAGCTAAATAAAGGTACTTCAGGTATTGCTTAATTTGTCTAAAATATATATAAACGTTAGACAAGTACGTATTAGGTGCTATGCTAATTCCTCAAATTTATTTTTTTTTAAATTGTTAT
>JAODPA010038376.1:4619-36294 GCA_025585075.1 Nepenthes mirabilis | reverse complement strand
ATATTAGGATAGTAACTGGCACAGTACGGCCTGGCCCAATATAGGTAGGCCTAGAGCCATACCATGCCATGACAACAAGACACGTTGCTTATATAGCCCATTTAACACCACCAGTAAGATCGCAAGGCTCGGTACCATTTCCTGCCAACATGTCACCCGCAATGACCCAGACTGGTTATACATGCATCAAATTCAAGTCCAATTCTCTCACTTGGCCACATTCTGCAACCAATACTCCTTAGCACCAAGTCTCCAAAATATCTTTATGTGTAAGTCATAGTCGGTGAAAGACTACGAGTGAAAAAAAACAGAACAAAGAAACAAGACAGGAAGAGGAGAGAATACAGAAAAATGGAGAGATTATCTGCATGATCCGCACGGTGAAATTCGTCCCTTCCTACAGCGGTTCTGCCGCAAATATATGCGAGGCTTCCTCCTTTCAGCACACTAACACCACAGCCGCAGCCTCTTCCTATACACGGTATATGCTTCTTCTAGAAGGGATTATTGCAGCAGCTTAAAGGAACAGAGAGGTCTCGCCGACTGGTACGTGAAAGCTTAGAGCCACACCTAGGATACGGATGAATGGAGGCCAGTTCACTCACCCGCTGTAGCAGAGCTTTTGGCAGGGGCTGCGATCCATTCCTCCATGTTCGCTCATCCTGCCCAACAATTATAACACCGTCATCAGCATACTCTAAAAAACATTTTCACTTCATCCCCATACAATAATCCTTCACTCGTCCATTATTCCATTTTATTCCTTCCCATAATGATACCCTCATCACGTTAACTTTCATTAACCCCAAGTACACTACAATATGAAGAATCAAAGGAATATTATAGCTCTATTTAGTAGGGTTAGTTATGCATTTATTTGTGGAAAATGAAATGGGACTAATATTGTCCATGATAAAAAAACACCGATCTCAAATTTAATTGCATATCTGTACTACAAAGATCATCAAATAGAAGGGCAAACAGTCATTTTCCGAATCAGCACTTCTTTTATCAAAAGCTTATCATTTGTTTGGGGGTAAAAATATGAATTTACATTTTCCAGCAAAGGACTCCTGCTGATGAACAGGTTTTTCCAGTTTTACCTTACAAGCAGCCAAAATAAACTGTAGCAGAACTTCAGATTTCCTCCGTCAAACGCCTTGCCAATTCAAGATGCCAAGTAATCATTTCCATTAAGACAACAATATTATTTATACAATCCCGAAAATAGGACTGTGACTTGGTTATTCTCTGCAATAACCAGAGATCCAGCATGATCAAATCCAACAACTTCAGCTGATGTAAGTATAGGCCAACCGAGTTTTTTTGTGCAACAGGTGGTGAATCCCTAGACCTTCTCTTCAAAGGAAGCCGAGAGCCTTTCGAAAAGGCAGCAAAAAAACACAAAATATATAGAGAGCTTTAATTCACATTACATGAGGCTAGCTAATGACTCCTCTCTGTCATTTCGCAAAATTTGCATCAAATAGATATTTCATTTAATTCATTGGCCACATTCTTATGCAGTAGTTGACATTTATCATATGATCATGTTCTTCCATTCCACATTCAGTCTGTCACAGCGATCTGATATTACAGCGGAAGAGAAATCGACATCTTTTGGGCTAATAGAAGTCGCATTGGTGCACACATTAATAGGAAAAGTCCAGAATGTCAATCTTGTGAGTGGCTAGACTTTAACAAGGTTCCAACGGCAGAACCATGAAAAGAGCAAAGGGTTGAAGCATGGAATACCTTCTAGCATATTGGACACTTTTATTAAGAAGTGTGGGTGGAAAACAAAAGAAAGAAAACTAAGAGGCCAACCTCATCCTTACTCTTTAGCTGCATACAGCTGGCTCTTAGAAGGTTTCGCCATTTATCCTGCATGGCACAAACAGAAGACAAAATAAGTTAACAGAAAAAAGTTAAACCCAGGACACCTTTTCCCAGCAATAATAAATACAGCAGTGGATTACCCTGATATCTAGTGATGTACGATAAGAAGATGATGAGAAAAAAGTCTTCCTAATGGCAGTCCATTTTCCCACACCAAATTGAGAAATACCATCCACCAATTTCACCACCTCAGACAAAGTCCAAACCATGTTCTGTTTCCTTCTGTCGCTACCCCTTTTTGTTATCATACTGTAGTTACAACCAATAGGATTATATTCCTCATCTGAGTCATGACCCTGCATAGAAATAGCAAAAACCGAACCCTTATTAACATCAGTCAAGTAATTGGGCCTTGATTGTGGTTGTCCACCAATGGCTAAATGACTAAATGTTATGCAAGGCAAAATGTGCAAAAGATTTATTGTTAAATCAGCCCAATACATTTCCCTTTATGAAAAGATTATTTTTAAATTTTATAGAGCTTCAATTAAGTGAATTAAGGAATTCCATGGTTGATGTTGTCTCCAATTAATTGGTTCATCCCTACATGAGGCCATGGAAACTGGGCATTTAGAAAGGTTTAGAGTTATTAAATATATGATACATAAGATGAAGGTTTGGTAAATTTATTTAGAACATGAAAAGTGAGCCCATCATATCTCCAAGTGGTCCCAACATAAGCATGGGAGTGAATGTGCTCCAAGGAGCACAAGTTTGCAAAGAAACAGATCTTTGAGTGCTGATGCTTTTATACAATATGAGTAACTCCATAGCTTTATATCAATCACTTCATGCCCCCTCCCCCAAAACTGGCAAAATGCAGTTGGTTTGAATGTCATCTTGGTAACAAATTTTCAGCAGTAGCCGTCATCTGATTATAAAAGATATGGAAGGAAATGTAGTGCAGCAACAAAGTTGGTTCAATTTTTAAAGAAGGTTCTGGGCTGAAAAATCAAAATGGTTTCCTTAAAATGTAGGGATAAGAATGCTTCCACCTGAAATGCAAAACAAGAGGCACCTGGCTGCCCCTTTTTCTTGTTAGCTTTGATACAAATTAAGGAACATGAAAATTAATGAAAGAACTAGGTTCAAGATCTTCATACATCTGGTCAGACTTAACTACTTTGATGATGCGGATCACGTTGTATCCTAGTTAAATCAGCATAATCTCCTCCGTGATACATATAAATTTGACAATGCCTCTATAAATTCAAATTAGCATATATTTCATGTGACAACAGGAAAGAAATAAATTGTCACCACTTTTAAGCAAAAGATGAAAATCACATGCCCCAGCACTTGCACAATTTCTTTCAAATTGTGAATTGAGGAGAAACTGAAGGAATATTGCATGCAGCCAGTTATTTCACTGCCCAAGACACGCTGTCTGCATTTTTTTATTTTTTTGTTTACACTTTGGGGTTTCGTCGTCAGTGCTTTGGGCTTGCAGATTTGCTAATTACATAAATTAATCAAACTATCTCAAATATCTTTTCTATGAATAAAAGCAACAAAACGACTAAAATTTCAGCTAAGCTACAATACTACTAAATCATCTTATAATTGTTGAAGATCTAAAGTAAATTATGATTGAGAGTGTGTTTGGAAAGAGATCCACTTCAATCTCAGGTACGCTGGAGCAAGGATAGAAAATTAAGTGTGGCAAAATGATTCGTTTCCCACTTGCACAAGTAAATGATCCGGGTTCAATTTTCACCAACTTCACCCTTCCCATCTTACCAATCAATGAAGAAGAAAGGAAAAAGGTAAAGAAAAATAAAGAAACAATTGATCCTTACCACAATGCCTGCAAACTTCATTGAAGAATCTTGTTCCTGAAATGGCACAGGTCTGGGAGATCTACCAGGTGACACCTCACGGGAGATCAATAGTGCTGCCTTAGCTCCCTTGTGTTGATGCTTATTGCGATGTCTAACTCCGAGGAGCTTTCCCTTTGATGAGCTGGTAGAATTGTCTTTTCTTACCCTGTGATACTGTGACTTTAACTGTGATGATTCCTCAATGTACCTCCGAGTTGGTTTGCGCAATCTCTTCTGTCTGAGAAGAGGTCCAACTTTTCTCACTTCATAACTGATGTCAGTAAAAACCTTCTGCATGGAAAGGTCATCTCCATCTACTGTTTCACCCACAAGACTAGCACTATTATCAAATTTTCCACGTGCAGAAGTCCATGCCACTCTTTCAGGGTTAAGACCATGACAGAGATTGATCTTCTTTTCACTCTTGTGTGGTTTCCCACTTCTCAGTAGGCCCGCAACAGGTTTTGCTTCAACATTATCTTTTAAATCACATGTTGCAAGGCACTTTTGACCCATTTTGTCCTTAACCAGCATCTCAGACCCACATGTGCTCCCAAGACTCCAATGTGATTCACAAGGGATAGTCATTTCATAGTGGTCATTCAGGGAGTCGGGACCTCGAATATATGATTCAGGTTCTCTGACCGCTTCATTACTAGTACCTGGGGAATGGCTCTCTGATCCTGAGTTCCGTGAGTCTGATTCTTCACAGAAATGATAATCCAGCTCAGGAACCTTTTGGCTGAAGTCAACATCTGTATCATAAAACTATCAAAATCAGAAAGAACTATCTAGTACATTCAATTAAAGAAAATATTCTGCAGGGTATTTTATCTCATACCCAAATAGTAATCTTCACATGCAGTGGTGAGACCAATTGTTGGCCGAAGATCAGCCACTTCATCTTCATGCAGAATTGCATCAAAACCCTACAGATACACTTCCGTTAATGTTAATAACATGGATGAGCAGGTTGCACCCAGAACAAATATCAGGACTTTAAACTAGGAATCAAGTAAATCTCATCAAAGAGAAGATGCACAGCTCCAAAGAGAAGGTTGAAGAAATGATTCTTGAGGCAAAAAAGGCAATATCTCAGTACAACAAGAAGTACTCAGCATTAGATTCATTGATATGGCAACACCAATCTCCTGAGCAAAAACTGGGAGGAAAGGCATAAGAATTGGCAACTGGAGCACAAAGGACACACTTAACAGTTTGGCAAGAATGGAAATTCCATTCCCTTAGGAGCATAATACAGTCTTTGGTTCATAGATTCGAATAGGTGAAAAGTTTACCAGAGGAAATCCAATCCCTCAAACATGGGTAATTAAACTACCCTTCCCACACCCATATAAAAAGGCAATAGACTATTCTTTCAAAAAAAACAACCCACATTGAATCCCCATTATTAGCTGTACTACATATAATATGTTTAGGTCACAAAATAAGCAAAACAATTAAGAGAACATTCTATCCCTTAATAACACAGCAAAAGAACTCAAAAAATAGGACTCAGTTGTCAGGCTTATTTAGGAAAATTGAACAAGCACCCAAGCATCGCAAACCATGTGTATTCGTAATTTTTTTGATAAGAAGGGCAACAGAGACGCTGCTCAGAGAAAATTCCATGATGCTGTCCAAACTAGAAAGTAGATTTTGTTGGATAACCATAAAACAATTATTAGTTTACACAATTCACAACATTGTATCATAAATCCATCCTAGAAGACCTACAACCTGAACAAGAAGGGATAGGAGGATCAGTGCAGCAATCACTGCAGCTGTAGATGTGGTTCAATTTAGTGAACTTGATCATCAATATCAAGATCAAGGCCCAAAATAAATGAGAAGATTTCCAACAAGAGAGAGTTCCAAAGGGACATCTGCAAAGAGTGATTGAAGACAGATTTCCAAGGAACATAGCTGTTGGGATTCGATGAGATGAGAATCCCCCAAACCCAAATGGGAAAAGTCCAATCCACTGGGCCTGGCCTAAGAGAACGGTCCCAATACCTACACCCATCGGTCCACAAGGAATGAAATGGCCCAATTCAGGACTTCCAGTCCAAGCTGCTGCACAGCCTGCTTAGCTCACCATTAAGGAAAGAGTAACGGCCCTGCCACGTGGGTAAAACGTGACACCAAGGAAATGTGGATGCAGAATGATGTGTCACAAGGTGTGTGGCGGAGCATTCTGGCAAACAACCCTAATGTGGTGCCCGGCCTCGGGTGCGGAACCTGACCTAGATGCAGAGTGTTATAATACAAACCGAGCCATGTAATTTTTTGCATAATTTTTCTTATATCATTGAATTTTTCTAGGAATTTAGGAAAATTAGTTTGAATCTTAGTATTGTAAAAAATTAGATAGTCGAAAACTTTTATTACATACTAAAGCCAAATGTTTAAAGGCCCAAAACCCTCCATATGGAGAGATGAATTCAAAAAATTTTCTTTCATATCCAATTGTTGTATATTATTATTAATTGCTTGCCCGTATTTCCACACTTTCAACTAGTAACTTATTTGCATTCAATATTCTTGGCACCATGTGCTTTCTCATGACTACGTCCTACGATTGACCCTTACAATTAATTACGCTCAAAGATCAACTTGATTGATGTTCATCTCCCAATGAAAATTGACATGCCATACTATTTTTGTAGCTATAAAATTCGAATTGTGACAGTATTAGACCCTGACTTATGAGAGAAGCAGTAAAAAAGGCCTCGATCTTGGCAAAATCTCATATGATGGGATCATGATGACCTAAGCTATGTCACAGTTAGATACTCAAATGACTACTGCTACTCATCCGATAATGACTCGTCTTAAAGCTTCTGAGAGAATGGTGATTGAACTAGAAGCCTGAAATGAATCTTTTGATATGATGGAAAGATAAGTGGATAGCCTCACCAGCCAACTAAAATCTCTTGAAAAATTGGTCAAAGACACAACTGAAGATATTCGTGACTCAATAAGAGTGTTGCAAGAAAAAAATGTCGATCTCATCGATAAGATAAGCCTTCTAGCGCACGCTGCCACAACTAATGGTAGTGCATTTGGCAAAGCCAGAATCAAACCACTTGAACTTCTCATATGGTGGTTACGACATTTGAAAGAGCTTAACAACTTCATCTTCGATTTGAAACAATACTTTATAGCTGCAAAGATGAATTCAGATGAAGCCAAGATTTTCATGGTGATAATGTACTTAATCGTTCATGCCAAACTATGGTGGATACCAAATATGAGGAAATTACCCAGGAGAGATAGAACATTGATTTGTAAAAAGACCTCAAGAGAAAATTGATGGCACAATTCTATCCAAAAAACACGAAATTCACGGCACGAAAAAAGCTAAAATAGATAAAGCATACTAGAACAATCAGAGACTAAAGCAAAACATCCTCAACAAGCATATTAGACATCAAAGACATATCTAAAAGGATCATCTATTTCATTTTATTGATAATTTACAATTATAGGCTTAGGCAGAGTTATTTATGCAGCAGATGTAAGATTTCACTTACATCCAACATGCAATTAAAAGACTTGTTAGCTATACTATTGAGAAGGCAACTGAAACCAGGGGAACGATGGTAATTTTTGAAGCAAGCGTAAAGTGCTTCCAGTTCTCAGAAAACAAAGCTAAAAGTGTGGGAAGTAACTTTTAGAAAAATTCGTCATCGGTGAACTTCCAGAGCTCCAAGGAAAGCATCAATACTTCGGTAAGTAAGAATGTGTCTTCTAGATGGTGCTTCGTATATGACGGATCACATAAAGTGACACGATGCTCACACAAAGAAGCTCCAAGTGCGCTACAAGGGTAATGTTATCAACAAAATTCTAGAGAAAATGAAAACAATGGAGATCATGCTCGCATGGCACAGTCCAACCCTTGTATGCCATGGAGAAGTATGCTTAGGCATCCATCACGTCCACCAAGCTAATATACATGGATGTTCAAGTGAATGGTAAGAATGCCAATGCTATGGTCAATGCAGGCACCACACATAACTTCATGGCTAGGACTGAAGTGGATTAACTGAATACACAGCATGGCAGCATGAAGGTCATGAACTCAAAGCAAAACCTACCTTTGGTGTTACCAAGTATATGCCACTGCAACTTGGATAGTGGTACAATAAGTTGAATTTCATGGAAGAGCCTATAGATAACTTTGACTTATTGATGAAAATATTGGCTAATACGTATTATATCAAAGCCCCCCGATACGAAGATTTTCCGATGCTAATACTTCTCAATATCACAATAATGTCTTGACAAGTTTACGTATTGGACAACAAAAAAGACATACCAGCCAATATTTAGTGGATATATCAATCGATACTACAGATATTTGGTCAATACAACAACTGATACTATAAATATTTGGCCGATATATCGATCGATATAACCCTGCCAGCCTATAATTTTCAAAAAGTTTTCTTTCAGATACATCTAATATCGATACAAAGACCACCCATATCAATACCGATATTTTCTTCCATGCTTTGACCTGATTTTGGGAATAGGCTTCCTTAAGGTGACTAAAAGAGTTCCCATGCCCTACTTAAACTCAATTCTCCTCATCGGCGAGAATCCATGTTTGGTTCACACTTCCAAAAGGCCAAAAGAATTTGAGATGAATGGCTAGGACAAAGTATTATCTGTATTTCAACTTACAACGGGGCTAAAGAAAGGCGAGCCTGCTTTCATTGTGACGCTAACAGTAGAAGACGACATCAAGGTTGGGCCACCACCACTTGAGGTTAGCCTACTCGAAGAAGAATTCAACGATTTGATGCCAACGGAATTACATAGTTATTCCACCCGGAAGAATGGCGGATCATTAGATTGAATTATCACCAGGGGCAAGACTATCTACTCAAGAAGCAATTAGGATGGCACCTCCAGAGCTAGAGGAGTATCGAAAACAACTAGATTCGCCCTTCAAAAGCACCTTACAAGGCCCATCTATTTCAGAATAAGTGAGATGGGAGTATACTTCTTCGCATTGACTACAGGGCTCTAAATAAATTGACTGTGAATAACCACTATCCGATTCTTTTGATCACTAACTTGTTTGCTCAATTAAGCAATGCAAAATACTTCACAAAGCTTGACCTAATGTCAGGTTATCACCAAGTTAGAGTCGTGAAGGGAGACGAGCCAAAAATTGTTTGTGGGCAACAATTTGGAGCTTTCAAGTGACTCGCAATGACCTTCGATTTGGCCAACACTCTTGGAACATTTTGCACATTAATGAATTAGATATTCCATGAATACTTAAATTTTGTGGTGGTCAATACATCTAAGGCTGGTGTCCCATAAGCTGAAGATGAATCATTCCTACAAGAAGCGTGAGAAGTACTCTTTTGTTCAAGAAAAGATCAGCTTTCTAAGGCACTTTGTGGGGCTAGATCAAATGAGAATGGATCCAAAGGTGTGTGACACACGATGTTTCCTTTTTGGCCTATTGGACTCACAATCAGTAGAGGTCACTAGTGAATAAAATTAACATACATATGATATCATTCAAATTCAAAACTCTGTATTTGGATTTAGACTAACTCTATGAAGGGCTTAGACTAGTAGAAATCGAGAAGTAGACTAGAGGGTATTTTAGTAATTTCTTCAGTGGTGATAAATATTATTTTTAGCATACTATTTTATTAATTAGAATCTTTGTGACATGTTAAATACATTTTGATGTGATGAGCTTAAAAATTAATTTAAATAAGGTGCTAGAAACCCCACATTTGTTGAAAAGCACTAGGAAAACCTTAATTGGCCAAAAGCCCTAAATACTCCTAAACCCTAGCAATGAGCAGTGCCCCCCCCCCCCAATTCAACCACCTCTCTCTCTTCATTTAGCTGACTTTTAATGTTGTTAAGAGCCTTGGTTAGCTAAACCTTCCTTATGGTCGGCCCCACTCTATTGGAAAAAAGTAATTAACCTTATTTTCCTTCTTCCACTCATGTTGTAACCTAGCCAGTCCAAGCACACTTCTCCCTTGATTTTAACCTTATTATTTCTAAGTTTTGGAGGGAATTTCCACAGCTTTTGCCCCCCTTTTCAGCCATGCCAAGAAGAGAGAAGAAGAAAGCAGAAGTGAGAAATCTAGTGCTAGAAATCATGGTGGCTCTTGCCCCTTCCATCTTGCTTGTACTGTGCCCCCATTTCAAGGAGAAGAGGAAGTCTCATGCCTTCCTTATGAAGAGAAAGTTTTGCTTGTTGAGATCATGAAGGCCTCTCGTGCTTGCTTTGAACATTGAAGAAAAAACACTGAGACAAGTGAAATATTTACCTTTCTTGAACAATTTTAGTATTTCGTTTCATTAGACTTTGTTCCACCGATCAAAATTGAATCTCATATGTTAAAATGGAAACATGACATTGTAACACCCCAGTATTTTGACTCAAATTTAGTAAGACTCTCAATCAGAGGTGGTCATAAATGAGGATAATTGATGCACTACTAATTACAGGAGAGCCTAAACTAATATTGTTTGGAAATCGGAGTGTCAAATTCACAAAAATATCAAAAGCACGTTTTGATAATTGTTAATACACCGCCGGTAATTACTTTCAGTCACATAGAATAAAAATTGAAACTACTGTAATAATGATATGTGTGGATGTAATTAAAATATAAGAATTAATTATATTAATATTAAATAATAATAATAAACAAACAAAATGTATTCACTCTCTTGCCCTTGAGTTCTTGCCCATCTCTTCTTCTTCCTCTACCTCTTTCTTTTCCACTTCCTCTTCCTTAAATCTGCCATTTTATTCCTTATAAAAAAAGCCATTATCATTTCTACATTTTCCTCCTATAACTATCTTTATAGTAGATATACAATTGCATTGTTATTGATTCTTACTTTATTATTTTAATAAATTAGCAATATTTGCCTACATCACTTGATCCATATGAATTCCAAAAAAAATTAATAATAATGGCTTGTGTTTATACAATCCTTTTATTATCTTAATTGTTCAATGATCTCAACCCCGTAGTTATATTGGTGATACATGCACTTGCAAAGTAATCGCATTAGTTTATGTAACACCTCTGACCTAATCGAAGATTCTAGTCAGTTTAAAATTTTAAGTCAATAGTTAGCCAATTAGCTATTAATCAATAACAGTTATAAAATTATATAATGGTTATTCTAGCTGACCATCCACAACCTATTAGATGAATTTGGATTTAGACAATTGAAATAACACTTTAAAAATAGGACCTCGATTATCACATGCTGACAATTCTAATATGTTCCATAATAAGAATCACCAGTGAAAGCAAGAAAGTCTAGTACCTTACAGATGCAACTACAAGCCTTGACACTATGATTGAGAGCAAAATCAAAACAACCAATTCTTTAAAAATATCAAATTAGATGCCTCTATTTTTATAGTTGCTTAGACCCTCAAGTTTTTACTCAATGAATCAGAGCTATAGATCGTTTCTTTAAGTGGTATAATATGTCTAAAAATAGAGGAGTTCAATTTGCTAGCTTCAAATTGACCAAACATGCCAAACTATTTTGGAAAAGTATTGAGGATCTTCTTATTAAATATTAGGCAGCCTGTAAGGTCCTAGTTTTCACATTATGTTATTCATGGTTAAATAAGATGATATAGTCAAAATTAAGGTCATTGGATATAAATAAGTGTGGAGAAAGTTGGATTTTGGGCTAGGTTCGGGCTGCACCTAAGGCGTGCCTGAAGCGCACCAAGGGGAGCGATTTCCAATGGCCCCGCGCCTACGGCACATCCAGGGGCACCCGACTAGCGCTCAAGCGTCAGTCTGGGTATTTAACCCACACCAGCAGTTTTCTTTCGACATTTTTGCAATAAAGGAAAGAGAGGAGAGAGGAAAGAGAGGAGAGAGAGCACGGTGGAGAAGAGAGAAAAGCAGAGAGAGCGCTCGGGTCCGTTTCCGGCGTTGAACTAGTTGAGGAACTTGTAGATCAAGTCAAGGCAAGTACACTCATATACTTTTCTTTCTCTTGTTGCTCTTTTCTTTCCATTCCTTTTGAATATTTTTGTTCAAACGTCCGTCTAAGTCTAGATTTTGAGATATCCACATATCAAATGTGCATATACGTTAATTTTCTCTTCGATTTCAAGGATTTGTGAAGTATTATGTATATTTAGAAAACCCTAACCCCACGCCAACATATTTCTCCCGTTATTTCTGGATAAATGTGCAACATGGATTTGAAAATTGATAACCCTAGCCTCGTGAATGTTATTGCTTTAATTATTTGATATTTATTCACATGTATTTTGCATATGTTATTTTGTATGTCTTGGAAATTACGTTGGGTACCTTGTATGAAGAAATTTGTTGTCCAGAAACCCAAATGACTTGTCAAACTCTTGTGGAAAGAATTTCCTAATTGTTCCTAACCTCCATGTCCATTTATGCATATATTTGAAGTCATGTGAAGACTCTGTAATAAGAAATATGTGCTTATGATATGAAAAGGATTATGAAAAAGATAAGAATGGACCTCTACAATTTGTTATGATTTATGAATCGTTTTCTAGTGAATGAAAACTAAGTGATAAGAATTAAGTGTGAAAATTCCCTTAAGAATAAGTAAATAAGAAATTTGACCGAGGATTTGTATTTTAAGGAGTGATATTTCCTAGCATACCTTAGAATATTACAGTGGTAAACCGAGGAATACCCCTGGGCCATGGGGAGATATTTTGGTAGCATAAGAATTATATCCTCATATGTCAGGTTAAGGATATATCGCTCACCACGAGGTGTTGAATTGCATAGGTAATGCCTTAAAATGTGTAAAAGCATATACATTTCATTCCTCATTTGACTACTCCATTAGCTGGTAAGACCTACTAACCCTATTTCCTAAAGATGAATGAATTTCTGCTAGAAGCTAAATGAATCAAATATAAAATATGAAAGGATAAATGTGTTCCAAAAATGTATTTGATCATATTTTTATGCTCATGTATCAGCATCTTGACTATTTCGTTTCTTCGATTTATTTGAAGTATACTGCATTGTCCTTATTTATATTTGTGTCTTGCTGAGTATTCGACTCACTTCCTTACTATTTTTACTAACCTTCAAATAAGCTAAAGATGCAAGAGATCCTCTCCGGCAAGCAAGATTGGAGATCCGAACGAGTTAGGCTTGTTGGTTCTGTTGTTTAGGCATTATTGTATTATTGGGCAAGTTTAGGCTGTATTGTTTATTGTAGATGAGTTAGTTTAGTTTCGAACATGGTTCTTGATGTATTTTTGGTTTCTGGGGCGATATTGTTAGACCGTGTGGTATTTTTATATTATTCAGAGCCACGATTTTTGTCTTTGATCATCACAGGATTGTTATTTATATGCTAGATTATTCTGTGAAGTGAAACAGGATGTTTCACGTTATGCAGGTTGACAAAAGTTTGTTTGGGATGTATTTTTGCTTCCGCGATATTGTTGAATATGCATGTGTATTGGATTAATCTTTCCTTATTTAAAGTCTGACGTCGTATTTTTGGGTCAGCATCGAAGCCATGGTTGTGGTGGCATGTCTTTTTGGATCCTATGTATACTTGGTTTATATGTATGGATATTTATTACTGTGATTTGTATTTAGTTTTGACGGACATTATGTACACGTGAAATTTAGTTTTATCAAGTCCATCACACAGCCGCTATCAAGAGTTGGGCCAAGATGAAACAACACATTTAAGAGAAATACTTACCCTGCTCATACAGTAATTTACTAGACTAGTGGAATGCCCTTCGATAGGATAATCAATTTGTGACTCGAAATGTGACTCAATTCGATAATTTTCGAATAAGATGTCACATCATTGAGGATGAGGTCATGACGTTAAATAAATTTCAACAAAAACTATACAAGGATCATAGAAGAGAACTTGTGCTTCAGGGAGTTAAAACTCTGATCCATGCATATAATTTAGTCCTAGGTTAGGAATTAGTTACCAAAGCACCGTATGGAAAACGTAGCAACAATTGTCCATCAACATGAAATACCTACCCTACAAGCTCTAAGTCTGTTTTAGGACCTCCTCCATCTATGATTCCTCGTGTGAGAGAAATTAGAGAAAAGGGTATTGAAATCTCGACAAAAATTATCTGCTACGATGCTTTAATTGTAAATGTTTTGAACATATTTCTTCAAAATATCCAAATAAAGCCTTACTTATTAATAGACAAGATGGACTAGACAATAAGCCTCTTAAAGAACAAGTGTATGAACCCAAGCTAAAAAAGTTTGAAAATTTGGATAGTAATGATAATGACACCTTCATGGGTTGCATCAGGACTACTTCCTCTAGCCTAAATTCCCGTTCTTCCTCCCTAATAAGCCATTCTTGGGCATTGTACAATATACCTTGACTGAATCCAACGAAACCAGTGATTGGTATCATCATGCTATCTTTCATACTTATATTAAAGTAAACAAGAAGGCTTATAAGACCATTGTAAATAATGGTAGTTGCATCAATACTATCTTGGCTAATGCTATTTCTCGTCTAGGATTGAAAGCCAACCCACACCCTAATCCACACGATATCTCGTTAATTAACACATCTTCTATGGCCATTAGGTAGCATTATCTTGTATCTATTCCATTTTTAGAGTACAAAGATTATATTTGATATGATGTTATTTCAATGGACGTGGGTAAGGTTATTCTAAGGCAACCTTGGTTATACAATTTGAATGTAACAATCCAAGGTCAGTCCAACTCCTGTTCTTTTGTTCACAAGGTAAAGAAAATTTCTCTCTATCTTTTGCCCCTAAAACCTATGACTTAAATTAAAGAAAAATCTGTTGTAGTGACAAAAAGATTGTATATCATTGGCCCTACAGCGTTTGAACGTATAGTTAAAGACAAGCATGTTGTGTTTGATGTTATCCTTTTTGAAGTACTTTTGGATTCTTCATTATTAATACCAAATGAGGCTCATCAAGTCCTCCAAAACTTTCAAAATGTCATTTGCGAGGACCTTCCCAATCCCTTACTACCTTTGCACAACATTGAACATGCTATTGATTTTGTTTCAGATGCATCTCTCCCAAATGTATCTCATTATAAGATGAATCCCATTGAGCATACTAAACTCTAGAGGCAAGTTGAAGTAACTTATTTACAAGGGATTCCTTCAAGAGAGCCTGAGTCCATGTGCGATGCCTGCTCTCTTGATGACTAAGAAGTTATGGATACTAGAACCATCAATAAAATATGATGGCTGATACTAGAAACATCAATAAAATCACCGTGAAATATCGTCTTTCAATCCCTAGGCCTGATGACATGTTAAATATGATGGCTGATACCAAAATATTCTTTAAGATAGATTTAAATAGTGGCTACTAGATCAGAATTCATCCAAAGGAAGAGTGGAAGACAGATTTTAAGGCAAAGGACAACCTTCATGAGTAATCAATCATGCCTTTGGGGCTATATAATGCATCCACTTCATAAGGGCCATGACACAAGCTCTGCAGCCTTTCATGGGATAGTTACTAATGGTTTATTTTGATAACATTCTTATTTACAATAAGACTAAGGAACAACACTTAGACCATCTCATACAAGTCTACCTTACTCTTAAAAAAGATAGCCTGTTTACCAATCCTAACAAGTGTCCCTTTTTTCAAACAGGTTGAAGATCCAAGCAATCATAAATTGACATAAACTTAAATCCACCCATGATGTTCAAAGTTCCCACGGCGTAGCTACTTTTTATCATCATTTCATTAGCGGTTTAGGACTCCTCTTAATTAATGCATGAGGAAAAGTGAATTCAATTAGTCTCCTAACACGACTAAAGCCTTCAAAAGTATAAAAGAGATAATGACGACAGCCCTTATCATGTGGCTCTCTAATTTCTCTAATGTCTTTGAAGTAGAGCATGATGCATTAAGTATAGGAATAGGAGTTCTTAGCAAAGAACACCATCCAATTGCCTACTTTAGTAAAAAGTTAAATGATACCAAACAGTGATACTCTATTTACGATAAGGAGCTGGATGCAATCGTATAGGCTTTACATTATTAATGCCATTACTTGTTATCTCGAGAGTTTCTCCATTACTCAGACCATGAAACTCTTCGTTTATTTAGCTCCCAAAAAAGGCTAAATCATAGTCATAATTGATGGATTGAATATTTATAAACCTATTCTTTTATCTTAAAAACATAAGAAAGAGGTTGAGAACCAAGTGGCCAATACCTTGAGCCTTTAAAAAAATGATTCACAATAACAAAAAATCGAGTCATGCTTATTAGGGGTATACAGAAGTCCTAACATAGAGTCCATATTTGCGTTTTGCCACGGACAGCTAGATACTGGTAGAGAGGTATAAAAACTAGTGTTTTGCTACTTATGTTTTGTTAGTTGGCATGTTTGACAAGTACTGGCGATCTTGCCACATCTTTCTTCATACTAGGCCAGTAAAATTACTGCTCAACCTCCTCTACTGTCTTATCACGTCCAAAATAATTAGACCGCAAGCATGAACCTTCTAGATAATGAAATCTTGAGCAAACATCTTAGGGATACAAAGTTTATTGACTTGAAATAAATATCTATCCTAAATGCAAAAGCCCTTTGTGGTATATAGTCATTTGTTCTGTAAAGCTCAAAAGATTTTGCTAAAATCAAAACAAGACTCAGTATTGTTCCTTAAGTCCTTTGGATTCAGCAATCTTAACTTGAATAACATATTGCAAGGAAGAAAAGTATCATACTTTTTGGATTGCTAGACTTTACTGAAATTGTCAAGTTATATGGTCTTCCTTAAACTATTATCTCTAATAAGAATATTAGTTTTACCAATCACTTTTGGAAGATCATGTGACATATTGATGATACCAAACTAAAATTTTCTACCGCCTACCACCTCCAAACAGACCGTCAAAACTTTAGTTATTAATCAAAACTTAAAAAACTTATTAAGATATTTGTTTGAAGAAAATCTTAAGAATTGAGAATTCATTCTTACAACCCAACTTGTATATAATAGCTCTATTAACAAATCCATAAGTATGAGCGCATTTGAAGTTTTGCATGGCTATAAACCTTGAAAACCTTTAGACATTATCCCGATATTCCCGCATGCTAGTGTGTCCATGTCGACCGAAACTTTCACACAACATTTTTTTGACTAACATATCGAGATCAATAAATAATTGAAAGTAAATAATACATTATATAAATTTCGAACTAATGTGCATAAAAGACATGTTAAATTTAATGTTAGGGATTCTATTGAGGTTTGAATAGGCTAGAGCGACACCCACATGAGCCCATTTCTAAATTATAGGCTCGTAGTACTAGTCCATTTAAAGTTTTACAGCGAATTAGATCAAGTACATATGTTATTGATATTCCATCTCATTTCAATTTTCATAATACTTTCAATATCGAAGATTAAATCACTTATAATGGAATTTCAACCCACTAGATGATCCATTTGAAGTGCTCACAGGTGCGCCGCCCACTGAACCTTCACCCACTCCTATACAATTATCCACCATACCAACACACAATGATAAAAGTGGTACTATTCTAAATGAGCATATTATGTTTATCAGGGATAAAGTGGTTCAACACTTGCTGTTTGCTAGGTTGGCCAACCAAAGTCCAAAAATACTTGGATTTCTAGAGAAACTCCAACAGTTATATCCAAATATTTTAGAATTCTATCAGAACCAGCCGAATCACCCATCTCTACACTCGAGTTCTCAATCTAGAGGAGTTGGTGGCTCTATTAAATTTCAACCCCCACACACGTCTACAGGCGCATGCAGAAGCTTGCTCAGCCACTCAACCTATGGTTAAGGGATTAACGACAGTAATTTTACTTGACAAAGTAGAGTCCCAGTCACCCCTAGAGATTTGATGTGAACATCACAAACATTCCAAAATTAGGCAAGATTTTATTTTATTTTAATTTTGATTTGATTTTATTTAAAAGATTTTTATTTTATTTGATGTTGATTTTATTTTATGAGTTAAAAAATTATATCATATTATTTCTTCATTTTGAAATGTCATTACTTAAAAAATCATATTTATTTTTTAATTAACCTAGAAATAGGATTCCTCTATAAAGACCCTAACTCTATTGTTAGAAAAGCACCGATGAATTGAATTGAAATTGAGTAATTGTAATTTTCTTCTCTTTCTAATAATCGCTGCTTCTCTTCTGATTATCTTATTTCCTATTCCTTCATCTTTTTCCAATCTCTTCTCCTTACCTTCTCCTATTTCCCCTTCCCTGCATCACTAACCCTCACCCATTTACGTGTGCCCTATACCATCAATATGGATAAAGATAATAGCCTCCGAGATCAAGTGTCTACCTCCAAGGCTAGGGGGCTAGTGCTAGGATTGGATAAGATGAACTAAATGAGAATCCTTAAAACCTGAATGAGGAAGCCCAATCCTGTGGGCCCCACCCATGAGGACGGGCCCAATACCTAGGCCTAGCAGCCTGCAAGGAATGAGATGGTTCAACTCAAAAGGTCTAGCCCAGGCTGCCGTACAGCCTGCTTAACTCCCTATAAAGGAATGAGTGACAGCCTTGCCACATGGAAGAGCGTGTCACCAAGGAAACGCATATGCAGGAGGGCATGTCTCAAAGCATGTGGAGGTGCATGCTGGCAGACAATTCTGGTGAAGCGCCAGACTTGGGTGTAGCGCCTAACCCGAGATGTGGCGCCAATCTAGGTGGAGCTGCCAAAGGTTTTGGCGCCTGCCACCAAGGTGCAGCCCAAGCAAACGCGGCACCATGATGCCACCCTCGATGCCATGCCTTGAGTCACTTGCCCAATCAGAGCTTACCACACTCCATCACAGCCCAGGCGAACCTCTGTCCACAAACAGGAAACCTTCCTGAATAAGGATCTCACCCTATAGAAGGGGGTGAGTGCACCAAGGAGAAGTCCAAGCAAAGAAAGAGAAAGCAATCTGCTGAGAGGATGAAGGATTTCCTCACCGACCAATTTTTGTCCAAGCCAAAATTCCTTGCAGCCGGTCAGGCAGTGCCACCAGGAGGCTGCCATCACCCACCTCCTAAGAGTAAGGTTCATCACCCCAATACCCCACCAATATTGGCCTACGCTCCAGCTTTGTCCAAATAAGCAAATCATTGTCAGGTTCATTCTTGCAATACTTTTTCTACTACTCTTCAGTTTATTGGAGGTAAAGTGACTTGAGCACCGGAGTAGTTCCCCAGGAACATTCTTAGGTCCCTTAACCTTGTGTTTTTTTGTGATCCACAAGATATCATATTAAGGATTTAGGTCAGATTTCTACCCTATTAAGAAAGCCCATATAAAATCGGTAGTCATGTACACAACAATAGCTTTTCTTCTTTATGTTAAATTTCCTATGTTTTCTTTCATTTTTAAGGAGCATGGGCAAGAAAAGAGGGCGAGTAGAACTTGTGTAATTTTCCTACAAGAGAACTCATTTTCCATCAAAGAGTAAATAGTCTTCTAATGATGAGTGAGTCCCAAACTTCAGGTGAGTGATTCCCTAAGTAACATATCAAAAGGTTCAGTAAGTCCCTTTCCGATGGTGAACAACTCCCTTAGAGTTGCTTCGTCCCTCTACTGATTTTCCAACCCCTCAAGCTTGTTATCTCTTCCTCTATTATTATGAATATGGCCTGATGATGAGTGAGTCCCAAACTATGGATGAGTGATTCCCTAAGTAGCATATCCAAAGGTTGAGTAAGACCCTTTCGGATGGAGAACGACTCCCTTAGAGTTGCTTCATCCCTTTTCCAACCCCTCAAGCTTGTTATCTCTACCTCTATTATCACGGATATGGTCGAATATAAGGCCTTTGGTTATAGTCAAACTTCCTAAATTTGGCCTGCATAATGTGGTCCTCTTTTAGGTCAAGTCATAAACCTACATATGCAACTAACTAAATAACAATATACACAAATACAGGGATGCACAAAACAGAAGGATCATGGGCAGCACACAAACAGACAAATAAAAAGTAATGATCTCAAAAAACAAGTAACAAGAATAACAAGCACCTCATAAAATGAGAAATAGTTTGATATAACATGTAAATAATCAGCAAGGAAGAAAAGAGAGATGCATACTCCACATTTTAATTCGTCTTTCCCTTCCCCAGAGGTATTTGAGTCCAGCCCACCTAGACATGTTGGCAAAATACATACTTAGATTAACCAGTTAGTTAACAGGATCATACAAAACCAAAATAGCAGTCCGTAATGTGTCACATAATTTAGAAACGGATCTAGTAATGGGTTTATAAATAAGGCACAAAGATCAATTTTGCGGAGTCTACCTATCTTGATGAATAATAATGAAGGATGCTTCAAAGAATCCTACACCTCCTAATTGGTTTAATTCTAGAAAAACTGAGACTCCTTGGTCCAACACAAGGTTGAAGGTGATAATTATTCAATGCTTCATTCCATAACTTTAAAAGACTTAAATAGCCAATATTAACTTTACAATAATTAAAACTAGCATAATAGTTAAGTCATATTTAGTGGGATAACCTACTAGTCCTCCTTAATTAAAGGGATTGGCTATTAAATAAATCCCTCTAATGATGGGATTTGGTAAGGACTTCCTTTTCCACTTTAGAAAACCTATCCCGCCCCTTATTCATGTCAGAGTCTTCAACCAGAAAGTTCCCAACAGCTCTTTTCTCCTTAAAAATTTCCTTGTCCTCAAGGAACAAGTACAGAAAATGGGCCTTAGAATCTTCAACCTCCTCCTAGACTGCATCTGAAGAAGACTCAGCCCCTCCATCAAGGGAATTTTATAATCTTGATTTCTACATGAGGCAAGCCATGGGACTCTCCGAAGATGTCCGAATATTGACTTAACAAAGTCAGAAGCCGTGGCTCCACCTCCTCTTCCCCCTCCGTCTGGCTTGCTCCCAGATTTATAGAATGTAGTTGCAACATATAAGCCCTCCCTTTTCCTAAATGCCCATCCACATCATGGGGATTGGCAGCTTGGTCTCGATTTTTTTTGCCCTTCCAACAGAAGCTCATCCACAGCTTAATGAATTCTCAAATAATAGGACCTAACTTACCATTGGGTGCTCAATATAACATCACATCCTTCCACGGGTAAAAGAAAAAAATCCACATAGAAGTAAACTCCTTGAATCATGATTGTCATGACCTCACAAACTCCACTTTCCATTTTTTCTCCTTTACCCACTCACACATGATACCTTCCCTTATTAGTAGGGTTAATCTACAAAATCTCGGGTATCCTCGGATTTAGGATATTATGGGTGCTCCCAGAATCAACCAGAACTGCAATAATCAAGGACTCCATTTTCCAGTGTAACCGCACTGTCTCTGGCATAGAGATTCAAGAAATGCTCACTGATTTCATCCCTACGAGTCTCGGCAACATGATCTTCATGAGGGAAAACTCATTCTATAAGAAATAGCTTCCTACAGCGGTATCCAGAGTGAAACTTTTCAACTCAACTAAACAAAGTCCTTGATCCGTTCTTTCCTTAAGCTCGACTAGATTCAGTCTCCTATTATGGGATTGTTTGCCCTTGATGATATCTGGGGGGGGGGGGGGGTGGAGGTGGTGACTCAGCAGTATCGTCTTCACAGATCCACCATAGATCTTCATCACTTGATCAAGCATGCGTCACTCACAAAGCCTTGCCAACCTAATTGCCACGAATATTATCAAAGGGGGGCATGCTTGCACATCCACCCTTAACCCTCCCTTAAGGTTGCTGATAAAACAACCAACTTGTTTCTCTTTTTCTCTTTTGAAAAGCATCCTGCATGGTGGAGCAAACTGTTGAGCTCCCTCTAATAGTCTCAGGCACTCCCCAAATGCCTCAATTTCGTAAGGTCTAAAAAGAAATTGTGATACCTTGAGGCTCAACATAGTTCATCTTTAAAGAGCTCTCAATTCACTCCTTCCCGCCTCCCCTTGAAGCATTGGTACCATAGTTGAACATCTCTATCCAAATGATAACCAACCATCTGCAAGAATTCTTCCTCGAATGTTTGTTGAAATTCAAAACATTGTTCAAAACGAATAAGTCCACCCAATTGAATTGGGTCTTCCATTCCATCATACGATGAAAGTCTAACATAGTCACTTCTAGCGAGGTAGAACCACCTCCCATCATGCTTTCCCTAAACCTCGGGATATTGACACCAAACTTTCGTCATGTCCTCCACCCATTTGGAAAGACATTCCTTCGATTCAATTAGATAGCATCATAGTCATTTCTTCCATGCAAGGCATAATGTAGGGATGGTTGACCCATGGTTAACGAGCAATTTCTCCCTCCAAATGATCCAAGCAACGATCAGACATGTCCGTGTCTGATATTTAGTTGTTATGAAGTTTAGAAATGGATCTAGTAATGAATTTATGAATAGGTAATGCACAAGGATCAATCTTGCAAAGTCTACTTAATGAATAATAATAATGTAGGATTCTACGAGGGATTCTATACCATCTAGTTGGTTTACTTCAAGAAAAACCAAATACCAAGGCTCCTTGATCCAACATTAGTTGAAGGTGATAATCATTCAATACTTCATTCAATAACTTTAAAAGACTTAAACAACCAATATGGACTTTAGAATAATCCAAAAGTATAACAATTAAGTCATATTTAGTGGGATAGCCCATTAGTCCATAATTGAAGTGATTGGCTATTAAATGAATCAGTTTAATAATGGGATTTGGTAAAGTCTTCCTTTTCCATGTTAGAAAACCCATCCCCTTCCCTATCCAGGTCAGAGTCTTAGACCAAAAGGTTGCCAATATAATAACCATCTTATTAAATAAAAGAGTTCAAAACCCAAAATCAACAGATTTGTGCCTTTTCAGCCCGGTCTTCAAAAGTGCTTTTTTCAGATGGTAGCTTCTCTCAGGCACTTCTGGGGTGTTTTTGAAAAAGCTCTAGCTTGACACTTGTTAATAAAATTAGTGCAACTTAAGGAAAAGCTCAAAGTATTTTAGGAAGCATCAAGGGAAGATCCAAATTGTAGTTTCTTCCAAAAGCTATGCCAAGCGAGTCCTTACCAGTGACTTGTGCTAGATATTAAATCAATGCCTAAACCCCCTTCCAAAAAAAGCCATCTAAACTTGTGCTAGGAATTGTATACCTCGATGATTCAGTTGGCCAGTTCGTGTAACTCCTTGAACGAAATATCTTAGAGCATGCATACCCTGATATGCTATAAAGACACATTAAACAGCACATCTTCCTCCCCACAAACGAAAAACAGTAGTAAAATTAATTTGTCTGTACCTCCATTATATATGGAGTAATTGGCCACAATGGAAAGGAAAAATAACATACAACATGCAGCAAGGAAAGAAACTTTAGCAGCAATATAATTGAACTCAAAACAAAATTGATAAACATACCTGAGAACTGCATACCATATTAAATGATGAATACAAACAAAAGAGAATCCTATGAACCCATAAAACAGCAGGAGGCAGAAGTATATAAGCTCACTGCATAACTTGGGAACACAAAAAACAAGCATTTCATTTGTGCCTTTTCTTTGGGTTTCCCACCCCCCCTCCTCAACTCTCACTGTACCTTGGCTTAGCAAGATGCATTTCAGGCCATGTCAAAGTTTCTATGATCAACTGCTGAAAATTGCTATTTTATTTTTTTTTTTCAAAAAGGACTGCTGGGCATGCTAGGTGTAGCAGTAATTTATCAGAGGTTTTACCACTTGACACCAATTGGCACAAGTTATTGGATTAAATACATTCCAAAATAAAGGCATAACAAAAAAAGAACAGGTCATGTCTGTTTTACCACTATTGGATTTTAGCCCATAATGGAATATGGAGGATATATCATCAATTTCCAAGCCTTTGTCAAAGTTCTCATCAAAATATAGCGCTCCAGCATTATCAATTTTTGGTTCTGGAAGTAAATGCTCTGCAGCAATTTCTTCAGCTACCATAGTGGGGATGTAACAATCATCTTCCTTGACCTAAAGAAAAGCAATTAAGAGTATCACATCAAAGGCTCCTGCATCAAAACTCAGGGCATTATTTTTAAAAGTGAACAACTAATCCATTTCTACTGTTTCTTTTTTATGTTCACCCATATCGATGCTAACATTGAAGATTTCCCAATTGATTAATTAGCTTACATGCATGTAAAATAATACCTATATAAGTGGCAAAATTGGCATAAACTTGTTTTGAGGAAAAAATGAGAAAGGATGATATACAGCATAGCCTCAAAACAAACTCCCACTAAAGCACATTAATTGCCACTAAAATGCAGTAGGAATATGTCAAAGTTGAACCTGAGGAAGATGAAATTGTTGAATATCATAACCAACTCCTCATGCAAATTTGTAGGCTTCCATTTTCTTTTTTTGCCTATGTGTTTCATCTATTTTCTGCATTTCGTGAATCCAACAAGTTGCAATCTTTATTATATGATTAGTAGAGTTTGTCATGCAACTAAATAGCACAGGGCATACTATAATCAAGCACAAGCTTTTCCTTTTAGGAAAAAAAGATGTAAAAAATAGAGTGTTCCTTTATGCTAGAAAAACTAAGTTATGAACATTAAAAGATGTACACAAAAATGAAAGGAACTCAACTTAAGTACTCAATTTGAATCTGAATAAAGCCATTTTTTCTCCATCATATCATTGGCCAAAAAAACCCTTTTTCATTGCACCACATCCTTGGTAAGGTTTATAAGAAAATTATGCCATTTGTTACCAGAGGGAAGAATAGGCCTCATATAGTCGAAGAAAGCAGTAAATCATAAAACTAACTGTGCCTAATTTTTAAGAAATTTATCACATAATTTTCAAGAATGAAGAGATTCAGCATAAAAGATATATGATAACCACCACCACACCTCCAAACAAAGGACAAAATGGGAAACCAGTCTGCCATATTAGACCCCTCCCTCTGCTGTTCTTATCATATCATTCCAGTAGATGTAGGAGCATCTTTATTCAACAAAAGCTGGTCCAAAAGCCGAAATTACAGTCAGCGATAACCTACCCATTAGTCCAAATGCTATCACTATTCAATTCCAACAAATCATACATAAAATCCTGGTTCTCTCTCCCCTGCGCATAAAATTGAAATAATTTTCACTCAGCTTCAAAATGTTGCTAGCTTGCTTCTTGTTAAGGTGTTCAAAAAACATCTAATCCACTAACCGAACCAAACGTAGAAAAAGGGAAACCAAAGCAAACTGTTCTGTTTCAGGTCAGAATATTGTTGAGTTTTAGTTCGGTTTAGATTTGAAGGTTCTGGTTTAGTAACAGTTCAAAACATTGCTGAAAAATAATGTTCACTAGCTGTAACCTTGAACCAAATTCAATATGAATCCCATTTAGAAAAGCTTTATTGAGATGTGTCCTGAGGCATGCCTTCATGCCAACTGGTCCTCGAGCATCTCCAACTTTGACATTGAAGAGAGTTTGGTTACTGATGAACTGTGAACATCACTCCAAATGACACAGATTATCTTCCACAACTCTTACTTGAATGAAGTGAAAAAAAATGATCAAGAAGTTCCATGTTTGCCAAGAACCACTCACACCAATGCTCATTATCCTGGAAGTGTAAAGGCATCACCCCCACCTTTTACCTTTTGCTGAAACATAATAGTAGCAGTGATTCCGAAGATTAGCACTCTGAACCATTTAAGAAACGAGACTCAAATACTATATCTACTTATTAAGAGACTGCTCATCCTAAAAGCTAAGTTATTAGGTGCAAACCCAAGAAATGATTTCATGTTCTAACAACGTTAAACCATGTCCACATTCCATTCTAGCAACACATGATCATAAGCCTTATACTATGTTACTTATAATCTGATATGAATGTTGGGCATCTGTCCAAGGGTTGTACTCACCTTTTACCTTGTGATGAAACATAATTAGCAGTCATGGTTCTCAAGATTAGAACTCTGAACCATTTAAGCAAAGAGACTCGAATACTACATAGACTTATGAACAGACAGCTCATCCTAAGAGCTAAGCTCCTAGGTGCTAGCCAAAGATATGGCTTCACATTCTAAAAATATTAAAACATGTCCACATTCCATCCTAGCAACCCATGATCATAAGCCTTATACTATGCTACTCATATTCGGATACGAGTGTAGGGAATCTGTCCGTGCTGGACTCATCTTTTTTCAAAAATCTCCTAGATTTTTTTCAACTAATTTGAAGCATACTCATGTCCAAGTGTCTCACCACAACAAGAGTAGCTTGTTTCCTGAGACATGAACACCAATTTTTTTCTTTTCCCGGATGTGGCCAAGGGCCAGCCAATGGATAGTATGGCTTGCAAGCCTATGAGTCTCACTAGGAACATATACAACACTATGGGGGCATATTTAGTGAATCGAATGACAAGGTTTTCGGAAAATGATATTCCTGAATCAGCATGCAATTGTGAGAGGCAGACAACTAATGGATGCCACATTTGACAGCTAATGAGATGGTGGATGCATAAGTAAGATTACAAAAACATATAGAAAATGGACGCCATCATAGATGAAATATTAATATCGGTATTAGACATATCGATATTAGATATATCAAATAATATATATCGGTATCAAATATATTAAAAAGAAAAAAAATCAAAAAATTGTTACCTAACGGAGTCCTTTCAGCAATATATATCCCAAGGGGAAACATATCATGACATTGTTGCAGTATTTAAAACTATCATCAGAGGGCCCCGACACCAATATTTGTATCAATGGTTATCATATAGATCTTGAAGGGTGAGTGTTGACACAAATGTTAATATTGCCCCATTATAATCTAGAGTTTATAGGTCCAAGCCAAGAAAAAAAATTCTCTTTAACATAGGCTGAAACTAAGTACTCTAACCTGCTTTAGATCTCACAATATGAGAACCTCGTGTACAGGCTGCCCTTTTATCATATAGATCTTCAGATTCCTTTTGTAAATATATTGAAAGCCTGACTTAGAGGATACATCAGTAGTAATCCTTGCACTTCTTTCTCTGCTTTATCAATGGGGATCCAATTTTTCTTTCTAAATTTAGCAGGCCATAATCAGCTTATGGGGCAAGGTAGAACTGCTCCAACTGCATACTTGGCCCTTCTCTAGAGGGATAGCTTTAATAACAAATCTCTTAGGACACCTATTATGGAAAAGCTAGTAGGTTTTGGAGCTCTCATCTGTCAAGGACTCAAGTGTGAGATCCAAAAAAATTAATGTGTTGACCAGCCTGCATACATAAAAATCCAGTCCGGCCTTGTAATCAAGTCCGGCTTCCTTTTGTGAATAAAGATTGGCCCTTCAGAATCACAAACGGCCCAAAAAGGAGTGGCCAGCAGCGGAGTGGGCCGAGCAGTTGGCCTAAAATGAACTAATGGTAACTAAAGACAAAAACAAACTTTATTGTTAGAATCCAACTAGGCGGCGACCAAATGAAGTAAGTAAACCAACGTAGTTACTCCACCTACCCTCTGAAGAGAAGTACGGGAGTAAGTAACTTACCCTACTTACTCCACCAAACCCCTCCTCTATATAAACCCTGCACTGGTTGATGCACAGGCAAACAGAAGGAAGAGAGTGACGGGGAAAAAAGCTTCAAGACGGTAAAAAAAAATCTAGGAATCAACTCTCAGGCAAGTTCCTTCGGACGCTGCTCTTTAAGTTCTGTTTTTAAATACTGCAAAGTGTACACTCCATGTTTTAAGTTAAGATTTAAGAATGTTTGCAAGTGTACCCCCGTTTTTAAGTTCATACTTTAATAATATTGTAAGTGTTTTCCCCCGTTTTTAACTACTGACTTTAAGAATGTTGCAAGTACACACTTTGTTTTTAGCCCCAGAGTGCTGTAAGTTACTCCGATCAATACCCTTTTAAAGTTCTGTTTTGCATACAGTCTTAGAAAGTTCATGGCTTAAGAACCGTCTTGCATGAAGTTTTGCATACAGTTTTGCATAAACTCCTTAAATTGAATACTGCCGAATGATATGCTGTATTTCCAATTTTGCATATTCGCCTGACTGATTTCATTATTAATCTCATGTTCTCTGTTTGATCACTTTCTATTCCCTGCTCAAACTGGAAGCATATAAAATCTGAACCAAAAAAGAAGTCCGGCCCCTTAAGCTTGAAACAAGTCCCTCCTCTTGTGCAAAAATGAAGTCCGGCCCCTTAAACTTGAAACAAGTCCCTCCTATTGTGCAAAAAAAAAAAAGAACTCCGGCCTTAATATGAAAATGAGCTCCAGCCTTAATATGAAAATGAGCTCCGGCTTTGTATAAGAAAATGAGCTCCGGCCTTAATGTGAAAAAAAAAACTCCGGCTTTCTGAACTCCGTCATTTTGAAGAAAAAGAACTCCGACTTGTTGAACTCTGACTTTTTGAACTCTGGCATTTTGAGAAAAAGAACTTCCGATTTTTTTTGAACACCGGCTTTTTAATAAAAAGAGAACTCCGGCATTTGAGCTTCGGCTTTTTTGTGAAGAAAATGAAGTCCGGCCTCCCTTCTCATAAGATCCAAACAAAGATAAACTCTAAGCCGGCTTTATGATAAGACGAATAAGTTCTGATATTAGCTTCGGGAGATAAGGTTATCCGGCATGCCTTAGAACTTTATGGTAGAAATCGAGGATAACTCTATCCATGGAGTTAATCATGGTCCGCCCTGTCCTCGGGGCGTTACGGTCAGGAGGAAAGCGAACTCTGTCCATTGAGCTATTTGTGGTCCGCCCTATCCTCGGGGCCTTACGGTCAGGAAGAAAACATAGTTTCTGGCCTACCTTCGGGTGGCACACCAATCCCACGAGACATGATACTTCTGTTCAGTTATCGGCCTTGGATTGTGTGGACTGAACACAACCTATCCTCGATTAATGCCTCCTCCGTAAGCAAAAGAATAAGAGAAGACTTCTATGAAGCAACTGACTCTGTTTTATGCTCTGATATTTTGTTCGACCTTCATCCGACTAAGTATTAATTATAGTATTGCATATGATTCTGTTCTGGTTTTTCCTGCATTGATTATATTAGTTTTCTAATCCGCTATTGTTTATTATTATTTATGCATTCGCCTGACAGTACAAATGTTTATGAAAATCTGCATGTAGTTTGTTGAGCGCTGGCTCACTGTTTTCTGTTTTTCCCCCTACAGATGAAACTTTAGAGCTCGTGCCTGACGAATTTGAGTGATTAGAGCTGGTCTGAAGAATCATTAAAAACTCGGAAGCTTATATTGGGAGAATATCATTGTAATGACTTGATCATGATTCATAGACTTTCATGATTAGACACTTTGATTATGTACTCAGAAATAAATATTTTGGAATGAAATGAATGCTTCCGCAGGATGTTAGACTAACTTCCGCTATACTTCTTATGGTTAAAAGTATATGGGTCCTAAATGGCATCCAGATCCTGTGTTGCAAAAAATAATAATAATAATAATAATAATCCCGTTCTGTCACATCAAGGCAGGTAGATCAACTCTGCATCAAAATGCCCTCTCTAGTTTGCCAATTTATTTTACATCTCTTTTATATCTCTTGCTCTTGCTACATAGTGGGAGAAATTCTTCAAACCTGTGTGTGACAAGGAACAAATTTGTTTGCCACCGAGTGTTGACTGAGGCTGGAAAATTGCAGCTCCCCAAGAAAAGATATTTGACATTCTGAAAAACCCTGATTGGCAAATTTTTTCTCCACAACTATTGCCTTAAGAGAGGTAAGCATTAAAAGAAAGTCCAACTACACAGTATAGGCTTTTATTAATATTAGATGTAAACATAAAAAGATGGAAGAAAAAGAACGTGAAATCTAAATGTAAGAGAACTGGGTGGTGAACTGACATTGGACGAAAAGAAGACATAATTGGTACACAATGAATGATACAATATGCCCAATTGTATGATTGCTAGTTGTGTAAAAGTTATACAAAAGCCAGTCTTAGAAGATTATAGAGGAAGCTTTTGAGGTAAGAAAAGCTGTTGGTGCAGTGAGGATGTCCAAACAGAATGAAGACACAAAATGAGTAATGTACAAAACATTGAAATATTATACGAAGAACAAAAGCTTGAAAGTTCTTACAGGGGAAAAGACTAGGAAAAGAAAAACAAAAGCAACAGTGCGTTTGGAGTTAATGAAAAAGTTTGCCAAGTTAGGAACCAAAGATGGAGAGAGAAACCTATGAACTAGCTAGTGCACAAAAAGGAGTGGAGAACTAGGTAATATTAGATACACAAAAGGTGGAAATATCTTCTTATACAAGAAGTTCTACTTATAAAAGAAGAAGACATAAAATAAATGTGGTTGAAAAGATTATTTCAAAAAGCCATTCCATGAAATATAGGCCAAAAAATAGAAGCCAATAAGAAGATTAAAAATAGTAAATAGATTGCACCAGATAGCATCAATTGATGTTTGGAAATAATATGAATGTTTTCTAAAAGTTTGATTAACTAATTTATTAAATATGATTTGGGAACTGAAAAAATGCAAATGAGTGAAGGAGAAGCACTTAACACCTATATATTTAAATCAAGGGTAATGAAGAAAAAACAAGCAATACATGAGACTCCCACATCATGAAATTTGAAATGGATCAAATGTATGCAAACTTTACCCGGTATTGCAAAAGGCAATAAAAAAGTAGATAATAAAAAACACTAATTAAATTTGGAAAGTGTAATTAAGTAAATGCAGACAAAAATGAAGGGGTCTTAAAATCAATTTCGTTTGATGGTGGTGCACTCAACCACTGAAGAAATGCATCTATTGTGAAGGAATATGCAAAAATATAAGAAAAAGAAGAAAGACCTACAAGAGACTTTCATTGATTTAGGTAATATGACAGGGCACCAAGGAAAGTTTTATGGTAGGTACCAGAAAAAAAAAGGGTCTAGTAGAATGCATATAGAAGTTTTAAAGAACATGTATTACGGGGTAATGACTAGCAGTAAAATTGTAGTAGGAGATAGCAAAAGGATTCCCCATTACCAATGAGTGCATAAAGCATCAACATTGAATTCTTATTTGTTTGCTTGAATTATGGATGAATTTTCGAAGCAATACCCAAACTACAGATTCGATGGCTTATTAACTAAAGCATAAAAGCACCAATTCCACAGAAGCTTGAAGAGATGCATGGGGAAGGCCAAACAAGAATCAAAACACTTTATTTGAAACAAAAGATGGATTTGAAGGACTACTGGAGTTTGCTCCCCTACTACAGATACAGAAAATCCGACTGTGAATGAAAACTAGAAAGGAACCAGCTTTAAGTAGTCCAATAGTTCAGCCAACATTGTTTCCTAATATTCTAGCCACCCATGATATGATGCATGCAGAAGGATCCAATGACTCTCCAACAGTATAACTAATTCTGTAGATTCTCATGGTGCATCTGTAACATGGCCCATAACTATAAGGTTCCACTGCATTAAACTGGTTCTATGGGACAATATAAGATTCAGTATCGAATCAGTTCGCACCAATGATGCTCAATCGGAGCACCCTGCGTCCCTCTCAACCAAACAAACATGAACACCAGGCATCAAAAGGTTTATATGGCAAATAACAACGCCATCCAGTATCCACTAACATTTTTTTCCACGCCCTAACATCCGAGCATTCACATTTCCACAACGAAAATATCACCAATCAAGTGAGAAAGCTCATGCAGGTTCAACCAAGTACCTACAATCGCTCACCGAACCAGAAGAGCAACACTAGACAACAGTTCCCACAATCGAATCATTGGAACAAAAAATTAGCAATCACAAAAAAAAAGTAACAACAAAGAAAAAGAAGAAAAGAAAAGCTCCTGAAGCTTGAAACAGGTTGAACCATAACGATCAATGAAAAAAAACAAAAACAGAACTCCAGGCATCAAAA
>JAODPA010038375.1:0-12120 GCA_025585075.1 Nepenthes mirabilis | reverse complement strand
TACTATAGTTGGGCTGGCCCAATAGTCAAAGAAGGCCCAAATGACTTGTTGGACGGCCAACTCCAACGTTGGCCCAATAAGAGGTGAATGCCCAAATCCTGAAAGGCCCAAACGGACACCCGACGGTCAACGCCAGAGTTGACCGACTAAGGCACAGGCGGGCGATCAACTCACGCTCAAAACAGTCAACTCAAGCGTTGACCGTAATCGCTGTAGCAGCAGGCCCAAAAAATAAGAAGGCTTCTACGGACCTGACCCACGTGCGTCCACGATCCAGCAGGTGGTTAGCAACGGCTCTTTTCCTTTCCCATAAGGAAGGCGTCAGATCTACCCAATTCCTACTAATTGGAGCCTTCTAACGAAAATATGCACGAAATGAAGGTAGGTAATTTGGAAAGCCGCTACCCGCTAGAGAAGGAAGCAGTCCCAACTAATTAAGCAACTCATGCCTTCCTCACAAGGAAAGCCGCCTAAATATGGCACAGGGGATCACACCTTCCAACCAAGGAAGATCACCTGGTCGCCATTAAAATAAGCCCTAGAGTCCTCACTCAAGGCAGGACGACTACTACGCTCTCGACTGCACATTCCTCGAATTTCTCGTATTCTCTCTCTACAAAGCATCCAAATGCACTGAGAGAAAGAACACAAATTAAAGGCATACAGGCGCTCTTTCGGCTGACAGACGCCTACTGCCTTCAATCACCGTCCAGATTCAAGAAGAAGGCCTTGCCTCTCTTTCATCTGGAGATCCACACACTCTTGCACGTTCCCTTTCAATTCTCATTTAAAGTTACCTTCCCAGATTTTGAAAGTTGTTTTACTGACTTGAGTATCGGAGTATTTTCGGTGGGATAACTTCCTGCCGACACACTAACCTCCTATTCATTTTAGTGGTGTGCAGGGTCCAAACTCAGTGAACGAAACTGAAACCAGACAAGCGGATCAGCCCGAATCTGTTCAAAGTTCGGATCCAAGGATGCATTATTGGCGCCGTCTGTAGGAAGCGTTTACAAAAAGCCAACCACACTCCCCCAGAACACCCTCTTTTCACGGCCAGACTCATCCGCAATAGTGAATACAAGAGTCCAAGCTAGCGAGCCTGCTAGAGATGCCACTTCTCCTGACCAGGACCACACGGCTGGTACCCTGGTAAATCGGATGACAGGCGGGGCACCTGCACCTTTCTTTCAACAACTGATAGAGTAGATAAAGACCAACAACCGTCTACTTGAAATACTCTGCTTTCGACAAGAGCAACCACAACAGGGGGCTCCGCCCGCAACCGTCCCTACGCTGGCTACCAGAAAAAGTGGCCCGATGAAAAAAAAGCCAGCCAAAAGGCCCAAGAGGACAGCAAATGATCAGATCCCAACCTCTTCGCGCGCTCTAGACGTAAAGAGCGCTCTGGGAGCACAACGTTAGGAGAAAGTCCAGAAAGAAGAAACCCCCGATACTCTCGGGCGGAGAATGGAAACTCAGTCCAGGAGCGAGCTTCCAGAACTGTCAGGTCCATTAGAGGTAGTAGCTAGCCGGCTACTAGACCTTCCGGGGACAAAACAAAGTTGAGGGCTTACCTCAACTCTAAGAGATCTGCCAACGCTGCTCGTGCAAATCCATGGGTGGAAAAGATCTGGAACCGCGTGTTCAAGGACGATGAGCACGCTGTTGACTTTGACCGATCTCCCTTCACAGCAGAGATCTTAAATCGTCCACTGCCCACCAAGTTCAAGATGCCTTCTCTTGACTCATACTATAGGAGCAGTGATCCAATTGACCATCTGGATCACTTCCATACCCATCTGAGTCTATAGGGGTTGGAAGACTCAGCGATGTGCCGCTACTTCCCACTCACGCTGAAGGGAGATGCCCGCATCTGGTTTCATCACCTCCCTTCAAGCTCCATTAGCAGCTTTTGGGAGCTCACAGATCTCTTCCTGGCTCAATATGCCTCGAGCCGACGGGAAGAGAAGCAACCATAGCATCCCTCCCACATCAAGCAGAAGCCAGGAGAGAACCCACAGAGATTTTTAGACAGCTTTATGGCAGAGGCCAAGCGGATTCTCCGGATCACGGAAGAGATGAAGTTGGGCAGTTTCATCTCTGTTCTGACCTATGGAGACTTCTTCAAGCATCTGGCCCACAAGAATCCCCAGACCTTCCAGGAGGCGAAGTCAATCACCCGGACTTATGCGACGGCAGAGGAAGCCAACAAAGCTAAACACCCAGAATGGGCAGACTAGCCTCTCCCATTCCCTGGAGAGGGAAAAAGAAAATATAGCGGCGGCAATCACTCCCGCCGAAAGCAGCACAGAATTGGCCCGCTAGAATGCAGAGATTACGAGCCCGCCAGCTTTACGCCCCTAACGAACACACACTCAACTGTCCTTATGCAGATCCACAGGGAAAAATTTCTAAAGTGGCCAAAACCACTGAAGGACACCGGGAACCAATCAAAATACTGCGATTTACACCGCTCTGCTGTACATTCTACCGAAGACTACAAGACATTGTAGAGGGAGATCGAGGAGTTGATTCGCAGGAGCCACCTTACCAGGTTTGTCAAGGGCCCTGGGAAAAGTTCTGGAGTAGCCGACGAAGAAGGGCAGGAGTCGTCTCCTCCCCGAAACCGGGTTGTGGCAGTGATGGTCAATATGGTCACCACTCAACCTACCAAAAACCCAGCCAACAATAAGGAGCAGCAGACTGGGAGGAAGAAGCAGCGCTCAGCGGGCAACGCAATCAGCTTCAGTGATGATAATTTAACTCATGTAATATCCCCCCATACTAACCCTCTTGTTGTATCGCGCTCGTTTCAGACGGTGGTGTCAACTACCAGTTGAAGCGAGTATTTATTGATAATGATTGTTCAAAGGACTTACTTTACTTGGATACTTTTTTTAAATTAGGCTTAAAAAAGAATTAATTAAAACCTGCCGAGGACCAACTACATGGCCTTGACAACGAGCCAGTGCTCGTCCAAGGGACAATTCAACGGGAGGTCACCCTGGGCACGTATCCAAAAACAGCAAGTCGTATGCTAACCTTCTTGATGGTCGACCTACCCTCTGTTTACAACGTAATACTAGGCAGGCCATGCCTAATAACATTTGGGATAGTCACCTCGATTCCACACCTCAAGATGAAATTTCCAATGCCTTATGATGTAGGAGAGGTGTTAGACGACCAAGTTACTAAGTGGACATGCTACATGTCTCAAATTGTCCCTAGCGGCAGCACTAGAACAGTTGGGGAACTCGATCATCTAAACGAGATAACCCTGTAGCAAGCGCAGTCTGGTGAAGCCACAAATCTGGTCTCACTGAACCTGGAGGAACCGAACAGGTGTGTACAGATCGGCGGCACACTCACCGGAACACTGTACGATAAACTGATTCCGTTCTTGCGACGGAACATTGATATTTTTGCGTGGACTGTAGCAGATATGCCTGGGGTTTTGGCTGAGGAGATGGTTCATAAGTTAGGGCTTGATCCTAGCCGGAAGCTCATCAGGCAGAAGCAGAGGAACTACTTCGTAGAAAAGTTGATCGCCATCTGGGATGAGGTGAAGAAACTACTGGACGTAGGATTTATTAGAGAAGTCCATTATCTGGATTGGCTCTCTAACGTCGTCTTGGTGAAGAGAAGTAACGAAAAATGGCAGATGTGCGTCGATTTTACCGACGTTAACAAAGCCTATCCAAAAGACAACTTTTCCTTATCCAGGATCGACCTGCTGGTTGACTCGACGACTGAACATGAGCTGCTAAGCTTCAAGGATGCCTATTCAGGTTACAATCTGATCTGGATGAGTCTGAAAGATGAAAAGCACACCTCGTTCATGAAGGATCAGAGCACCTACTGCTACAAAGTGATGCCCTTCGGACTGAAAAATGTTGGAGCAACCTATCAACGATCGGTCAACAATATGTTTGAAAAACAGATCGATCACAACAAGGAGGTCTATGTCGATGATATGCTCATCAAGAGCAGAGTCACCGGTGACCACATCCGCGACCTGGCAGAGTCATTTGAGGTGCTCCGCAAGCATCACATGAAGCTGAACTCGGCTAAGTGTGTCTTCGGGGTAGCCTCGGGTAAATTCTTGGGTTTCATCTTCTCCAAACGGGGGATTGAGGAAAACCCAAAGAAGATTAAGGCCCTCGGAGACATGGCTCCCCCGCGGAGGGTAAAGGACGTCCAGCGATTGACTGGACAGCTAGTAGCGTTGTCCCGCTTCCTCGTGAAGTCTAGCGACAGGAACTAGCCTTTCTTTAAGGCCCTAAGAGCGACAAAATCTAACGGGTTTCAATGGATAATAGACTGCCAGATAGCCTTCAATGAATTAAAGTAGTATCTGGCCAACCCGCTATTGCTGGTATCGCCCAAGGGCGGAGAAGAGCTGTATCTCTACCTGGCGGTGTCGGAGGTATCCTTCAGTTTCATCCTCATATGCAGGACTCCGACACCCAACGACCGGTCTACTACATGAGTAAAACGCTGATCGGCCCCAAAATATGCTACTTACACGCAAAAAAATTGGCCTTAGCACTAATATTCTCCGCGTGAAAGTTAAATCCATACTTTCAGGTGCATTGCATAGTGATCCTCACTGACCAGCCCCTAAAGAATATTCTCTAAAAATTTGACATTTCTGGGCGACTGGTTAAGTGGACTGTCGAGTTGGGCAAATTCGACATTGAATTTTGGCCCAGACCTGCTATAAAAGCACAGGCTTTGGCCGACTTCATTGTTGAGACCACGGCCCCAATTCTCGAAGAACAGCCTGCAGAAAGCGCAGTACAACTTGACGGAGTTTCAAAATGGGTACTCCACATAGACGGATCATCTACGGACACCGGCAGTGGCGCTAGAGTGGTCCTCACGACCCCAGATGGGTTTGAGATGAAGTATTCCCTCAGACTCAGTTTCCCGACAACCAATAACGTTTTCGAATACAAAGCCCTGTTAGCCAGATTACGATTAGCAAAGGAATGCTCTGCCAAAAGGTTGGAGGTCTACAACAACTCCGGATTGATCGTTAACCAGGTTAACGGAGATTTCGAGGTAAGCAACCCTCACCTGGCCCAGTACTTGGCAAAGACGAGGGGGGCCGCCCAGGGTTTCGACAAACTAACCCTGGTTCATGTTTCCAGAACTAAAAACTGGAAGGCAAACCAACTGGCTAGAACCACTACAGCCGAAAATTCGGAACAGTACTCGAAGAATATGGGGGAGATTTTGAACGCACCCAACATAGAGAAGTAGGAGGCAATGCAGATTTCCGAAGTGAAAAATTGAATGACGCCCTACCTTAGCTATCTGGCTGACGGATTGTTATCAAAAGATGTAGAGAATGCTAAACGAATCAAAAAGACAGCCGGCAGGTATACTGTGGTTGATGGGCGGCTATATCGCCGTGGTTATTTAACCCCATACCTCTGATACCTAACTCCCGAAGAGGCTGACTACGCCTTGGGCAAAGTGCACCTCTGGATTTGCGGAGCACATGTTGGTGGAAAAAACTTAGCCTTCAAGATCATGTGGTAGGGCTACTACTGGCCTTCGATGAAAAAGGACGCGCTCGAATTTGTGAAGAAGTGTGAAAGCTGCCGGCTTCACAATAACCTTCACTATCAGCCATCCGCTGACCTGAAATCACTTCAGGCCCCTTGGCCTTCGCACAATGGGGGCTCGATATTCTCGGCCCATTTTCTATTGCCACGGGGCAAAGAAAGTTCATCATCGTGGGCATCGACTACTTCACCAAGTGGGTCGAGGCCATCCCACTGGCGAAAATTACAGAGCACAACGCTCTTGAATTCCTTCGCCAAAACATTATTTATAGATCTAGCGTCCCAAAGGTCGTTGTGACCGACAATGGGACCCAATTATTGGAAAAATGATTCACCAAGTATTGTGCCAACCTTGGTATCAAGCTGATCCACACTTTGGTGGCATACCCCCAAGCGAATGGACAGGTAGAGGTCACGAACCGGACGCTACTCCACGGGTTAAAGATCAAGCTGGAAGACACAGGGGGCTACTGGGCAGACGAACTCCCCTCAATTCTCTGGTCTTACCGGACAATCCCAAAAGAATCAACGCGCAAAACACCCTTCAGTCTCTGCTACGGGACTGAAGCGGTAATCCCGGTT
The DNA here is from genome assembly GCA_025585075.1 of Nepenthes mirabilis. Lineage (NCBI taxonomy): Eukaryota > Viridiplantae > Streptophyta > Magnoliopsida > Caryophyllales > Nepenthaceae > Nepenthes > Nepenthes mirabilis. The sequence goes on along the minus strand of JAODPA010038375.1, from coordinate 5,962 downwards.
AAAATTGAGCTTCCAAGTCTTAGGGTGGAATTGTTTGACCCACGGGGTAACTCCTAAAAAATTAGGGAACACCTAGACTTGTTGAAAGAAGCCCGCGACACTGCCAGAATACGGATAGCGGCCTACCAATATCGAATTGCCCGATACTACAATAAAAAAGTAAAGGCGCGATAATTCAATATTAGAGACTTGGTCCTACGAGGCGTCGAGGCCACAAGAAAATTGGTCGGCCGCAACAAGCTCTCCGCTAATTGGGAAGAGCCTTTCCTAGTCTCCACCGTTGTGGGAAATGGAGAGTACAAACACTGAAACCAGGACAGAAAGTTAGTCCCACGAACGTGGAACGCGATCCATCTCAAACGCTACTTCCAATAAGGGACCTAAGTATGTACTTGTATTATTGTGTGTACGTATTTGCCTGCTTGTTTCAATTTGTCAAAATAAGTGTTTCCTTAGCATATTACCTTCTCTTTTCTGTGTGCATATATATATATATGTGTGTGTGTGTGTGTGTGTGTGTGTGTTTGCCTTGCAAGTTTACCCGACCTAGACTGCCTCTAAATCGGGAGGGTATTCACTCTCTCGTTACTAAACCCTGGTCATCCAGGAGGCCCATAAGTGGTCAAAGTTGAACCTCGGTCATCCGAGCGACCCATTAGCGGTCGTACTTAAACCCCAATCATCCAGGTAGCCCATAAGCGGTCTAATATGCACCTCGATCATCTGAGCAGCCCGTTAGTAGTCGTATTAAACATTGGTCATCCAGGTGGCTAATAGGTGGATAAATCTAAACCTTGGTCATACAAGTGGCCCGTTAGCGGTCAAAATCTTAGGAGGATAGCACAGCACACGTAACGAGCTCCTTCATGAGGACATAGCGTGATCAGTCAACGATGGTCGAAGGGGGAAAAATTTTTCTCCAAGGCTGGCCACCCAAGTCAACACTTGGGCGGCGCCACCAGGCTTTACTCACAAGCCACTACCACTAAGCCTGCTAACACGTACACAGCCGCCCACAAAGTAACCTAAGGATTCCACTCCTTTGGCAGTAATACAATGGCAGCCAACCAACTCAGTTGGCTGTTAGTACAGCAAACATACAAACCTAAAGCAGTAAAAGGAAATAGACACAAAGTAGGAGGATTCTCATTTTATTGTGATCAAATGTATTACATTATACATGATACAAGTAAAAAGGGAAGACTAAAAATCGACAAAAAGCTAGGGAGGTGGCAGAGTTGGCGCCTGACCGTCTTGCGGATCCCCCACGAGACTATTGCGGGTCTGGGTGGATCTAGTTGACATATTAAGTAGGTCCACAGGGAAATTAGGGCCAATAAGCCACGCGATACGCCGACACATATTGACCTCTTTCCACATCCGAGACCACATCAGTTGCGCAATCTCGTGGGAACGTATCTGGAGGCTCAGGCGATTCTCCAGCTCTGTTAACTGCCCGCCAAGCTCGCTAAGGCACCCGATAATTCGCTCGTTCTCCTCCCGCAGCTGAGCATTTTCCTCTTTTAGGCTTGTGTTCTCGGCCTCTGTGTCGGCCAGAACGGTCTGCAAGGTGGCAGCATCCAACCGGTGCTCCACCCCCGAAGCCACCAGCTTCGCATCTAGCCAGGCGATCTTTGCCTCCCTATCAGAGGCCACCCGGTCCTGCTAGTCAATCGCCTTTGCAACGGCATCCAGCACTTTGTCCTTCTGCACCAAATGACAAAACAAGTCAGAGACTTTAAAGGAGAAGTTGCGCAGAAAGCGTCACAAAAAATTATACCTCCCAGACTCTCCGTGCGGGCCTATCAAGCCTGGCCTCCAAGTCTGCCTCCAGCAGCGGCGGGCTGGAAGCGATGTCCTCACGAGCGGGGATGGTGGCGGCCTCCTCCAGGATGTCCTCTAGGAGCCCTTCATCAATGTCGTCCACGGCGGCAGCAAGCTTCCAACCGACAACCTCCACTGTAGTCGCAGGAGGATCGAGGTCAATCACCAACTGCTCGGCTGGCAGCTGCATGGTTGGTGAGCCAACTGACGGCTCCTGCACCTCTACCGACGGCTCATAGGCTAGCTCTGGTAAAATCTCTGTCAGCGCAGCTTGAAGAACCATCTGTGGCGCAGGCTGCGCCAATATAACACCTCCGGCCTCAGCTTCCGACATCTCCTCGAATGCCTTCTCCATCCCAGTGGCGCTGCCAGGATCGCTGCAAATGTCGGCAGCGATATAGTCCGGTCCTGAAGACGATGAGGAGGGCGTCTCCACAGCCATCCTCTTGGGCCTGTAGCCGATGAAGTCGTCGTCAGTTGAGCGAGGACGGATGAGCAGGCCCCTGGAGTCCTACAGTCGCATCATGACCACCGGCGGTGGTGCCTTGAACTTCTGGACGGGAGAGGGTAGACCCTAATTCACCTTCTTGGTCACGGCCCAGGAGACCAAGAAGTCTCTCTTAAAATCAGAGATGTTGGTCTTAACCAACTTCCTCAGCCACTCTAGGGACACTGTCTCAGCCTCCGATGGCGTCCCAGTGTAAACATCGGGCACCTGGCCCCAATCCTTGGCCAAGGGTCAGGTCTCGGTCACACTCACGAAGAAGAACCAATTTTTCCAGTTCTTTAGCCCGCCGTAGATGGCCGTATTTACCTTCAGGCCATTGCGTGGAACCAGAGAGACCCACACTCCACTCTGGTTGATCTTAAACAGACCCTTTACAATCGGCATAGTTACCGTCGAGAATGCTTACGGAGAAAGATGCAGAAAGTACACAAATACCTACAGTATTGGCATGAAGCTGTGCAATGGGGACCCACAAGGCCTGAAGGATTGACTGTAAATCGTTTGGGAGAGGAAGATGAAGGCCGCTCCTCAGGTGGGCCTCATATATAATCATGTGTCCCGCCAGCGGCGCAAAGTCTCTGTCATCCTTCTCCGGAACCCTCCATGCAATGTCCTTTGGAATGTTAAACTCTTTGCATAGCTCTTTGACGTTACCCTCTCGAAGAACAGAGGGAATGTCAGCAACAGAAGTTGAAGTCACTCTTGTAGGAAGGTTAGGGTTTTTCTGGAATTACAAAAGGAGGATGGGAAAGCAGGTTGAAGACGAAGAAGTAGAGCAGAAAGCGTGAAAAAATACGAAGTGTAAATGAGGAAAACTTAACGGGCAAGTGTGAACGCCTTAAAACTCCTCAAGAAGGCACACCATCATACTACCACGTGTCGCTTCCCAACAAGCTCCTTTTTGAAACAAATCTTCTGACACATTAATGGTTGGGATCCTGATTTCATCAACTGAAGACACATGTCCACTTTTAGCCTGGCAAGACGGCTAATGGCCACACGTCACTCAGGGCTCATACCAAGTTCTCCGGATCTGACCAAAGACAGTCAACAGATCCGGTCAAGTTTTTTCTCCGGATCTGATCAAAGACGGTCAACAGAACCGGTCAACTTTCTTCTCCAGATCTGACCAAAGACGGTCAACAGATCTGGTAACTTTCTTCTCCGGATCTGACCAAAGACGGTCAACAAATTCGATTAACTTTTCTTCCCGGAATCTAACCAGGACGGTTGACAGAACCGGTCAACGCCTCACCCTTTCGTGGAGTTCTCCAGAATTTTCTAATAGCAAAGGACAGTGACGAGCATCCCATCATGAACATGTCGGAAGCTAGAATTCTATCCATCGGCATGGAGGGCTAGTGATGGGTATATTGTAGCTGGGCTGACCCAATAGTCAAAGAAGGCTCAAATGGCCTGTTGAACGGCCAACTCTAATGTTGGCCTAACAGGAGGTGAAAGCCCAAATCCTAAAAGGCTCAAACGTGCGCCCGACAGTCAATGCCAGAGTTAACCGACTAAGGCACAGGCGAGCGGACAACTCACGCTCAGGACGATCAACTCAAGCGTTGACCATAATCACCGTAGCAATAGGCTCAAAAAATAAGAAGACTTCTACAGACCTAGCCCACTTAGGTCAACAATCTAGCAGGCGATTAGCAACGGCTCTTTCCCTAACTTGCGCCTTCCATAAAACTCAACCAACACCCAAAAAAGATATTGGCAAAATGGGCGTCTTTCCCATAAGGAAGGCGCCAGATCTTCTCAATTCCTGCCAATTGGAGCCTTCTAACGGAAATATATAAGAAAGGAAGGCAAGTAATTTGGAAAGCTGCTACCTACTAGAGAAGGAAGCAATCCCAACTAATTAAGCAACTTGTGTCTTCCTCACAAGGAAGGCCGCCTAAATATGGCACAGGGGATCACACCTTCCAACCAATGAAGATCACCCTGCCACCATTAAAATAAGCCCTAGAGTCCTCACTCAGGGCAAGATGACTACTACACTCTCGACTGCGCATTTCCCGAATTTCTCGTACTTTCTCCCTACAAAGCATCCAAACGCACTAAGAGAAAGAACACAAATCAAAGGCATACAAGCACTCTTCTGGCTAACAGACGCCTACTGCCTTCACCCACCGTCCAGATTCAATAAGACGGCCTTACCTCTCTTTCATCTGGAGATCCACACACTATTGCACGTTCCCTCTCAATTCTCATTTAAAGTTATCTTCCCAGATTTCGAAGGCCGTTTTATTGACTTGAGCGTCGGAGTATTTTCGATGAAATAACTTTTCGCCGACACAATGACCTCCTATTCGTTTTAGTGGTGTGTAAGGTCCAAACTCGGTGAATGGAGCCAAAGCCAGACAAGCGGATCAGCCCGAATATATTCGAAATTCGGATCCAAGGACGCATCACGTTTATTTATATTTTAGGCTTATATTTCAAATATTGTACAAGATTAAATTAATCACCCATGATTAAATTTAGTTTCTACAGTTTGATTATGGAATTGCCCGCTACATGAATTAATATTTTTTTTTCACTATTCATATATTAGATCTTGGATATATACTTTCCTCATAGCATACTTAGATTGGGAAGTTTCAGTATTATTTTGGGCCAAACAAAAATAATTTGGTAATTTTTGATATCGCAATAATACGTTATCTTACTGATGTTTTAGGTTCGATGCATCCAACCCTGTTCTTAATTTGGATTTTAATTATAGTTAAGTTTTATTTTTGATATCATAATTATTATTATTATTATTATCTGCTTTTATTGGATGTGTGAAATCCAAACATCTATTACTACAAATTTAAATCATAACTGCAAATAAAGCCATAAAGATTCTCAACAATCCCTTCTTAAAAATATGAGAAAAGATTGCTCCATATTTGATATCACCTCAGTAAACAAAATTTTTAGTCATAAGTCTAGCTTTATATCAGTCGACATCACATCTAAAGTTGCGTTTGATATTATAGATTCATTTATAACTAAATATTCTTCATCAATTGGATAATTCAACGAGATCCCATTACTCGTTGTGATTTATTAATTTTAAGTCATTTTCACAGTATCAATCCATTTAGAAGAATATCTACGTTCTATAGTAAATGGACCGTGTTTCAGAAGTGAAGTGCCCCTGCGAAATCTGACCCATTTGCAATACATATATAACTGTTCTCTCTATATGTGGTACTTATAAAAATTTTAAAAAGTAAATTTAAATAAATTTAACTAAGATTATAGATAAATAGACCAAATAGGCAAAGCCCGAGCTGAGGCGAGCTCAGCTTGCCTCCCTCTCTCATGGAACGTTACATTTAGTTGTAAGAAAACAACAACGGCTATCTTATCATCACGGTAGATAATTTCTCTCTCTTTTTTTTTTAATTTAAAAGGATAATAATCAGTAAAAATAAAGTAAGACTTGAATCTGTATTAAAAATGACTCTATGTAGATCAAGTGTCAAATGCACCACCGTCACGCCTCCCAAAATCTGTGTTTTATGCCCTACAAAGAGAACGTAAAAAAAAAAATCGACATCCTTGTTAGAAAATATATCACCCGAATATAGGATAAAAAATTATCTTTATTATTATCAACATTAATTATGG
>JAODPA010038364.1:0-12121 GCA_025585075.1 Nepenthes mirabilis | reverse complement strand
ATTCTGGTACTCCGGAATTGACCAGGACGGTCAACAATTCTGGAACACCGGAATTGGCCAAAACGGTCAACAATTTCGATCAAGCCCTCCTTCATGCTTTTATAAGTTTCCACAGGATTCTCAAAGCATGGAAAAACGTCCCATCATGAACATGCTGAAGGCCAGAAATCTGACCACCAGCATGAGGGGCTAGTGATGGGTACACCAATAATGGGCTGGCCGAAGGAAAGGTCACCGGAAGCGAAGAAAGGCCAGTCAACATTTCTGACGGCCCAGTAAGAAGATGGGCTCAGGAACTAAAATGCTCAAAGACGATCAACGTTGGCGTTGACCGTCCTGGCAGCCAACTTACTCACAAACAGTCAACTCGGCATTGACCAGTTTGTTGGGCCTCTAGAGGCCTTGCGACAGTGATGGGCCTATTCCATTCTGGCCCACAGCCCATCAGTGGATCGCCCGCCGCTCTCCACGAAGGCGGCCAACACACTGACGGTCAACTCAGGCGTTGACCGTCCGCTTTCTACATGCTGGGCCCAAACAAGGCCCTTCTACAGTAATGGGCCTGACTCACTCAGGCCCATAGCCCATATAGAGGCCAGCGACGGGCGCCTTTCATAAGGGCGGCCAACAAGCACGCAGGCGGTCAACCCAGGCGTTGACCGTTCGCGCTTTGCACATTGGGCCCCAAGAAGCCTTCCAACAGTAATGGGCCTGACCCGTTTAGGCCCATCAATCATAAAAAGGCCAGCCACGATCCTCCAAGGATATTCCACGATCTCAATATCAACGAGATTGGCACCCTTCAAATAAGGAAGGCGCCGGATTTTTCCAACTCCTTGCCAGCCAAGAAACCTCAATGGTAACATGCTGGGAAGGAAAGAAGTAAACTTGGAAAGTAGTTGACCGCCTCAGAAGGAAACAATCCTCCATAATTGGGCAACCAGCATCAGCCTCCAGAAGGAAGGCCGACAGCAGATCATGATGACGATCCCTCCTTCCGAAGGAGGCGGATCGCCATCTTTGCCATAAAAGAGGTCCTGGATCGACCATCGAGGGCACGCTTTCCTCCATACTTGCAAGGTTTTCATTCAGGCTTTGATGGACGTTTTCTGAGAGGCATTCACAAAAGAAACCCTAAGTGCTCTGAGAAGCAAGCTCTGGTTCCCAGCAGCAAAACTCTTAAACATAATCGAACTCCAAGGCAACGAACGGGTCATTACACACTTTCTCTGCCTTCCCACCATCCAAATACGAGAAAGGACCTGCGCCTTTCTGACATCTGGAGCAAGACACTCCTTTCTCATCTCCCATTGCTTTCTCTCTCTTTCAGTTCCTTTCATTGAAGGCTGTTTGCTGACTTGAGCGTCGGAGTGTTTTCGGTGGGATTACCCCCCGCCGTTAACGCTGATCTCTTGTTCGTTTTAGTGGTGTGCAGGATTCGTATTCGGTGAACGGAGCCGGTTCAAACCATCCAGAAGAATCCAAATCTGTTCGAAGTCGGATCCAGGTACGCATCACCAAGTAATATCGTTTTGGCTAGCTATCTCTTTAATTTTATTTTATTTTATTTATTATTTAACAATTAGTGATCATTATTTGCGTGTCGATTTTTGAAGATACTTGTATTCCAATAGCTAGTCTTCAATTTTTTTTTGTAGTTGTTCTTCTACCTTGATTATAACTCCTAAATTCCTCAATGGTAGATGATTTGGCTTGATGACAACGAAATACGATTGCCATTTTAATTGCAACGTTAACTCTTTAAGTTTTGCAAATGCATCCCATAAGGTTTTTAAAATTGATGCGATTATTCAAGTTAGCTTGATAGAAAAGTTGATCTTTTACACGGTGTTTGTACTAGTAATATGATAGTAACGCATTTGAAAATCTCCAAGTTGATAATAGCATATCTAATCGATAATTTATCCCACTCTGTTGTATATGTGAAAGCTCTGGATCATCCAAAACTAAATGGTTGATGTGCAACACGTCAACATTCGAGGTCAAAACCCTTTTGATCAAGAATGGTGAAAATTCTACTCGACTCTGCGATTATCGCCAATCGAACGGAGTTGGCATCTTCTTCCTTGGCATACAACAATGCATGACATATAGCCCTGAGTTACAAAGAATCCGCTAATCTTTTGTTGCTTATATATTAAGAAAGGTGATGGTCAGATCGCAGAATATGTAGTAATAGACTTTGGTGGTCCTCTTCAATCGAATAGCGGAATGATAGAAATTTGCGCATTCATCGCCTATTATCTGCAAGTCATGGTGTTGAGAGCTTGTGCTATAAGCTGAGCTAATCCATATGAATACCATCATAAGTTTTGCAAGAGTCTTCTATACTCGTATTTTATTGTCTCGACAACTTGTAAAATAAGAAAATTTCAAACCTAACCATTATAATACTCCGGCCTACCAATTTCCTCTTGATCCAAAATACCCCCGACCCTAAGCCCAAAATATATGATACATTTTATGACTTAGAATTGTCAACGATCTTCTAAGTCCTCAAGGAAGCGTTATAAAATTCTCCTCGACCTAGAATAATCACTGATATATAAAGTTCTCGAAGCACGTAGCGGATCCAAACATCAAAGCACCAAGCCTTGAAAGTCCTCCAAAATACATACTATTCTCTATCCAAACTTGATTTATTAGAAATAAATTTAAATCCTCAAATATTATTGAATCACATAATATATTCAAATATTATCAACTCCGAAAATTCTCAAGTATTCACACAAAACCTTAATTCTTTGATATCTTCTTAGTTGTGACGACCCAAGCCTGAGTCTCCAGACCCAACTCGGATTATCCCTTTGGAGCTATCTATAGGAGCCCTTGCTGAGCTGGCGGAGTTGTCGGAGGAGCCCGCTCAAGAGACTACTGTTCCTAGTTGTCCGCCGCCAGTGCTAAAGTCTCGGACCAGGCCAGTGAGGTCAGAACGCAAGGTTTGGTAGGTAAATCTTCACAACTTTCCTTCCACTTCTCTTTGTTGCTGACACTTAGCATTCTTGGTTTTCGCAGGAGGAGAACTAATGGGCACAATCAGGAAAGGACTGCGCCAAAGGGACTTGGTGATCTCAGACTTGAGGGGGAGATTGCTTAATTCGATGAGGAGGTGGAGTTGCTCAAGGTGGAGCACCAGGAGGACACAGTTGCTCTCCAATGTATGCTACTTAGTTTGGAAGAGGGACGCCAAGCTGAAGGAGGAGAATGCCAGATTGAGAGAGGAAGCCGATCAGGCGGTGAGGCGCACTAACCAATTATCGGGACGGATTTTATCACTGGAGAACGAGTTGGCCACTCACATTCGTCCCCATGAGGTTCACGATATATTGTGGGCACGGGTGTGGGAAGGTGTCAACCTTAGTCGACGCGTTGCACGGATAGTTGAACCTAACTTTCCAATTGACGACATTGACCCTGCAAACCGTTCTGCCAGCAGTTGCAAGAATCTTGTGGTGCTGTCCCAGAGTAGTCAAGGGCCACCACCTCCTTCTCCTGAGGGCTTTGCCCCACCATAGATTTTTTTGTACTTTTTTTTTACGTGTTGTTGCCGCACATAATCAATAAAATTGTGACGGACTGGATTATTTTTTTAATAAATAACCTCCGTCAATGGTAATACAAACTATAGCCCATAATTAACCTATGAATTCTACAGAAATTTCGGCAGAGTTTTCTCCACAATTGGACGAAAACTAAAAATACAATCTGCTCAAATACATCATGTACAAGCATATATCTAACCAAAATAATCAATACAAAGCCTACAACACAATACGCAGGATCACATAATCAGCCATATCATCCATGGCTCCAATCACAGTATCCCGAACTATAGAACTAAACCAAGAGAGATGTCGTCTAGGAAGAAATAAAATTTAGAAACATCAACACAAACGCGGAAGCATAACTAGATCATCAAAAACCTGTGGAAATATAACAAAACCATAATATAACAATAAGCCACATCTATCCATGAGTGGCTGTTTACATTCTAATATGATAAACATAACCCAATCTTCAAGCTTCGATGTCCAGCAACTCCCTTCAATGCAAGTCTCTCTCCTTACTCTAACTAATCTGGCACCGGCTAAGTGTTCTCATCTGAAAGGAAAAATAGTAAGAGTGAGCGTACAGCTTAATAAATATAATCATACTCAATACTCGTAGGCAAATAATAGAATTGGAATGGGGGGGATACAAGTAATCTCAATAATCATGAATCAGGAGAGGGAACAGGAAACATCTTGAATCACTGAATTCTCACGGTTACATCGATTAGGCATTATTCATTTTCATCATTATATCATCTTTACGGATCCGGGCTAGTAGGCCGTACTAACCAACGATGCGAGAGAACGAGGAAAGGAATGTGTCCGCTACACATTCTAAAGCCACGACTACATTTTAGGTCCGCAGTGCTCGACCATCGGTTGCATCTCCACTATGCAACACTCAACGAACTACTACATCTCCACTATGTAGCGTTCAACCAATGGCTACATTTTAGGCCTGCAGCACTTGCCTACCTTAACACGCCCCATATCCCTCGGGGACCAGGGTAATCCTCGTTCTTCCACAATAGTTTTCTAAAGCATACCACAAACATCACTCGCTCCCACGAGCGGCCAGGATATATGGCCATGTATTCCTCGAGTTTACACCGTGATGGACATGGTAAGCTAAAGAATACTACCCCTATGAATCATGGTCATAATTTCAAGATTAGTTTCCACACTTGGAGAGGAAAATCCACATTTTTTATACACATTCACAACTCTGGAAATCCCATTTCCATCACATACATCTCCATCTAGGAGATCAATCCATCACATACATCTCCATCCGGGAGATCATTCCATCACAATGCACAATGTGGATTCCCTTCCATTTACTTGCTCGGTTCACAACTTTCTGTGGGACTCAATCCCGTCATTACAATTTAATTCATGTTCACAAGAGAATTCCAAATTTCATACCTTCGATAATCACGTATCATTTTAGAAGCCTACTGGATTCGTTCCTTACTTCCGGCACATGGATACACATTTTTGGAGCTTACATTACATTTAAACAATTACACATCACTTTCATAATAGTTAAATGAGGGCAAAACATGTACATTTCCCAATTCATTTCGAGTGAACAGTATCCGGCTTCTTTTAGAGCATCCGGACACCGCAAACAGTTTGATACTTGTGAGATCAGACGTCCGGTGGATACGAACGCACAATTGGGACACGATGTTTCATATTTTGAGCTCGAATTAACATAATACAATGATAGAAGCATGCAATTTTCCCATTCATTTTCGGATGAATAGTAACAGGGGACTTTTAAAGCTCCGGATGCCACAAACGGGTCGAATCTTGCGGAATCAGACATCCGGTCGTTATATACGTACAATTGGGATGCAGTGATTCATATTCTAGAGTCATTTCAACATTTTATGAAGGAAAAAGCATGCAATTTCCCCCTTGGGTCTCAGGTGAACAATGTCAGTGCCCGTTTAGAGGGCTTGGACGCCGCGAACGGGTTGAGACGTGCGAAATCGAACCCGCAGCCGACATATGTACATCATTGGGACGCGGAGATTCACATTTTGAGGTCGATTTCATGATACACGGAAGGAAAACGGAAAATCCCCAATTTCGTTGGTTGGGGTTTCGGTGAAACCAAATCGAGTGGATCGGTCACGATTCGGACAAATAACTACTTATTCCTTAGTAATTAATCGTGGGTTTCATGATTCTAACATTTATAGTGGGTATTGACACAAGAATACCCAGTAAAATCAAGCAAAATATCGAAAGGGAACGAGAAGTGAGTGTGAGAACACTTACCTCGACGTGTGCTTTCACCTTTATAACTAGCTCTCGGACGGATTTGGATTCCAATGCCTCAATCTCCTCCCTTCTCTCACTAGAATCGGCGCTCTCTCTCTCTAGAAGCTTCTGGGCTAGTGGAAAAATTAGAAAAAAGAAGCACGATGCGGCTTTAAAATAGACTTGCGCTCGAGCACGCGACGAGTGCACAGCGAGCGCAAGCATTCAGCCATGGTCGGCTTGAGTGCACGGCGAGCGCGCAGCGAGCGCAGGCAAATCTTGATTTTGGGCTCGATAGATAGGCTCGAGCGCATGGAGGGCGCGTGTCTGGCCCGCGGCAAACCTGCAGCCGTTCGGGACCCGTTTTGACCATTCTAACCCAATCTTTCACAAACTTGGACCTTATTTTTGATTATATAACCTTAATAAGTCATGATTATCATAATTTAAAACCCAAAATCTTATTTAAAAAGTAACATTTCACGGTTTACAGTTTTTGTTCCCAATTTACCGATTCCGGCTCTTTGAGCTTTTTAATCTGATTCCTCCTACACCTTTTGACCACAATACACCTATGTTAACTTAATTATCTTCTAATTATTATAGTATTAACCCGAAACCTCACAACTCTCCCCCACTTATAAAAATTTCGTCCTCAAAATTTAACGAATCTCAAATTTCCATAATCACCGGTAATCTTTCTCGCAACCAGAAATCATTCCCTCAAACAACGATTATTCTAGGAAACCTCAAGCATTTGAATCATTGTAATCCTCATCACAAAACAAATCCTTAGCCTCTCGGGACAGCTCAAGCCAGGCACTTACTGATTTTCTCAATCATCGGTACAAGGAAGACCTTATAACGATCCTCCGAAATTCAAAAGCGACCTACAATAATGCTGACCATTTCTCGAATTTAATCCGATACTTCAAACGAATCCAATGAACTTCCACTTCAGTTCTTTCCAAGCTTCAAAAGAATTCAATCACAGGGACCTCAACCTTATTCTTAAATCTCTGAGCCATGGGTTCACAACGCTCACGCTGCGCTACTCTGATTAAAACAATTCTAGAATAGTCATACTATGAAGACAATTCCACAATTCTCAAACTACAACCACATTCCGAGTTACAGTCATAACGATCACCCGAAGAGTCAGCATAACTTTAAATCATTACCTAGAATCTTAAGATCCCAATTACTTAGTAACCTTAAGATCCCGTTGGCATACCAATAAGCCAACTGATTCCAGCCGAATACGTCTTCTATGATTACGATAAGTGGGTTGCCCTAATCGTCTTGAAACAAATCATAAGGACTTCATATTTCATGAACTCCTAGCTCCCAAACATCGAATACGGTTTTGTCTCCTAATTCAAGAACATGGCATCCTATCACCCAATCATTTGGACTTACTCACGATTCATCTTTCACATCTCCTATGAAACTTCAAAGACATACAAGTCCAAAGACTCGTAGCATCAATTGCCAACATTGATGCCTGCTTTCCCAACGAAAATACAGAGGTTCACTTTCTCAACTTTTAAACAGGTCTGTCCACATGTAATATCATATGATCATCCTTTTTAATGGTACAACCATTTTGGCTCTTAAAACTTTAGGTAATGACTATCTTCAAAGACAAAGCCATAAGTTCTCATAGCAGAGACTTTAATTGCTAATTTTGACTTACATATGGGGTAATACTAATCATGAACTTCTCCCCCACTTAAATCAAAGGTATCCACCTATCATGACACGAGAGTAACATAACCTTAACATTTCTCAAAGGCATTACATTCCACGATAACTTACCAGACCCATTAGGGATCAACCGAAATGACATGAACATCAATTACCCCCATTCGATCTCCGAAAACTACCATTTATCTTTCGTTCTAACAATTACAAATCTCTCTAAGACAAATGTCTCACTTGAATTGTAGTCCTCGAAGAATACTTGTCGGATCATTTAATAACTTCGGTTAGACCCAAGATGACCATACGCTTTCATGACACTAATCGGTCTTTTCCAATAGCCATCACATAAAATCGTATAGATCCCAAGATCATGCTATCAAAGAGCTACAAGCCTCACAGGGCATTTCCTCCACAAAACTCGCATTCCTTTGAATTTATCTATGAAGTCACCTTAACATGGGCCCGAATATGGCCAAAAGATCCAACCCATAAAATTTCATGAAACACCAACGGACCTACAAAACCCAAACAGCATTTTCTAGACTTCATAGTGGCCATATCCTCATCTTGAATAACACCAGGGCTACCACTTCCATTGATCCACAATTAACACGCTATGGACCCAAATCGATCTTAAAAATCTCAAGATTTTACAACAGCCCACGTAATTCGCTTATCTATTCACAAGGTCCGTCTGACAAATCATCAATCTCCTAGGCCACCCCATTTTTGAAATTCATGAACAACCTTATCAATCCGTCTTATCTACCTCGAAGGTTCTGGGGTATTTGACAATGATACCAAAGCCTATACTTCCACGGCTCTGCATGGAACTCTCAACGATCGCTATTGATTTCGACACAACCTCAAATTATCGGTCAATAGATAAGTCAACGTAATCTTCCTTCTATAATAATCCTTAAATAGTCACACGGCCGACGCCCCTCAATGACCACAAAATAACTTCAAGATGTGGCCGCATATACTAATTAGACTTAACGTAGATTCTCATTGAATGTTCCACAGGAAGACGTCATCAATCTCTTGATACCTTGATCAATTCAAACTTATGCCTTAGATCCCACAACTCGATTGCTGGATGTCATCCTTTACCAATCCAACAGTAATAGCACTGCAGTTCGCCCACCAAACTACTATTAAAATCAAATTAAGACTTGGTACCTTAGCTAGCTGAAGTTCATACCCAAAATTACATAATTTAATTCCAAGATTCGTACATAAACATCCACTTTGATATGTCTTTTGTCCTTCCAAGTACTAGGTCACCTTTGCCGCTATTACAAAGCTTAGGTCTCCTAATTACACATAACTTAAAACACAATGTAAACATGGGTTTAGAATCCCCAAAACGACACTAGATTACAATATTAAGCCCAAGGGTCTTATCTCTTATTGCGACAGGTGGCACTTAATACTTTAAGTTAATACTTTAGAACCCTGATTTAAAACACTGAACCTCTTTTCCGCCCGTCCATGGATAAGGACATCCCTAAATCTTGCAATCAAACTAACCATTATTGAAACATGCTCCCGAGAGTCTTATCTAAACAAAGTAATCATCATTAAAGCTTCCATAAGCACAGAGGACAATACCTCTTAATCCTCATGACCCATGATCTTTTTCACTTCAACTAATCGAGGTCAACTTCACTTCCTATCTAACATGGGGCAACACGCCATACCTTCTACCAGACATGGGGTCACCGCAATGCCATCTTAAATCTAAAAATCCACATCGTCAATCTCAATATAACCCAAGGCTAACCAAAAGTCCAAACACTTAAGCATTTTTCCAAAACAATCATGAATTGTCATCGTAGGACTTGATATACCCAAAATTTACTCCAGTCATACCAATCTCGAGCCGATGGCTCCACCCTATTTATTACACTTGCTAGGTTGATCAGGCAACCATTCTTAACGAATTACTAGCCTAAGGATTTCAATCCACAGCCGATCGAATTTAAACCTCAAATCGAGATTAATTAACCTAGGCCTCGAATCAACACTGATCAATTCAATAACACAATTGATACCAATCAAATTCCAACACTAAGATGTCTCTACACACCATCTTCCTCTCGGCCCAATAACCAGTCACGAATATTAGTAGTCCCCGTCTAGGAGCCACTACTAATATTTTCTTGAGATCGAGACATTTCGCATTAAGTCACTCCTTGAACATTAGCTAGGACACATAAGCTAGCTAATTGAACTAAATCATCACTCTTAACTTAGTGCAAGCCTATGTCATTAGGATTAGGGTAACCAAAATTACCGGGACTAGCTTAATCACCAAACACCTTTATTTACTTATTCGATCAATCTTAATCTAACCTAAACTTCCACATACGATTCAAATCAAGCCTATGGCATCTCTCTTTTTTTCTGATACCAACTGTGACGGACCGGATTATTTTTTCGATAAATAACCTTCGTTAATGGTAATACAAACTAAAGTCCATAATTAACCTATAAATTCTACAGAATTTTCACCAGACTTTCCTCTATAATTGGACAAAAACTAAAAATACAACTTGCTCAAATACATCTTGTACAAGCACACATCTAACCAAAATAATCAATACAAAGCCTACAACATAATACACAGAATCACATAATCAGCCATATCATCCATGACTCCAATCACAGTATCCCTAACTACGAAACTGGACCTAGAGAGATGCCGTCTAGGAAGAAACAAAATCCAGAAACATCAACACAAACGCGGAAGCATAACTAGATCATCAAAAACCTGCAGAAATATAACAAAACCACAATATAACAATAAGCCACATCCATCCATGAATGGTTGTTTACATTCTAATATGATAAATATAACCCAATCTTCAAGCTTCGATATCCAGTAACTCCCTTCAATGCAAGTCTCTCTCCTTACTCTAACTAATTTGGTACCGGCTAAGGTCATGACAACCCCCATGATCTAAGGTCATGTGATGTAATCAACGTCCATCAACGATCTGCCAACATAGGCATCCATTGGCCAACATAGGCCCATCATCACGTGTAGCGGTGTCACACACCACCTTTTTCCTCCTGCGGTCCAATGGCAGTCATCGTCCTTCCACAGTAATATTCTAAGGCTTGACAAAAGTATCACCTATTTCAATAAGCAGCCAGGTTACTTGGCCAGTGTAAACCTTGAGTCTCCACTATGATACCCATGTCATGTCCAAGAATATTATCCATCGTAGTAGAGTCCATGGTCCTAGTTTCATTATTCATTTTCATTTGAAGGAAAGTCCACTATATCCAATTCGATTTACATTATCTCCATTCGGGAGATTCAATCATTCATATATCATATTGTGGACTTCCATTCGATCACACGTACGATTATTATCTTTCCTTAAGATAATTTATTCACAATATCTCCATTTGGGAGACCAATTCAATCATATCATACATTGTGGATTTCCCTCCAATTACTTATATGATTCATATCTTTCTTTGGACTTGAGCATTTTGACAATTCAATTTACATGCATAGATATTATAATTCATAGAGAAGAGTGAGATTTTTTACCACAATAGATGGAATTCACTTTGGGGTTCTTCGAACACATTGCTCTAGCAAACGAAGCTTATACACACATTTCGAAGCTTGTATTTACACTTAAACAATTAAACATGAATTTCATAACAATTAAATGGAGTAAAAGCATGGAAATTTCCCATTTAATTCTCAGATGAATAGTAACAGGGGCTATTTAGAGCTCTCGGACGCCACGAACGGATCGTAACTTGTGAAATCGGACATCCGGTCGATATGTAAGCATAATTGGGACGTGGTGATTCATATTTTGATATCAATTTAATATAATACGGAGGTGGAAGTATGCAAATTTATTTGTTCACCTCAGGTGAACAGTGTCAGGGGGCATTTAGAGCTCCCGATGCCGCATATGGGTCGATTTTTGTGAGATCAAACGTTTGGTCGATATATATACATAATTAGGACATGGTAATTCATATTTTGAGGCCCATTTAATAAAATGCGGAGGGAAAAATGGGTATCATGAATTGGATGTGGGGTTAGGGTTTCGCGAAACCCATTCGGACTAATCGGTAAGCAAAACGGACAATAAACTGCATATTTATTGATAACTAAGCATGGGTAATATATTTTTCATGTTTTGGGTGAGTGTTAAGACGAAAATATTAATGGAAAACGAATAAAAATTGGGAGAGAATAAATAGTGAGTATAAGAACACTTGCCTTGACGTGCTCTATGTTTTCTCCAGCTACCTCGAGCTCGGTATGGGACCTGAAGGCTTCCATTTTCTCCTCTTCTCCTTCGCGCACATCCTTCTCTTGCTAGGCTCCATGGCTACTGCCGTTGCTCCACCGGCCACGCCAGCCGACCATCGCCATGCACAGCCATCGCTAGCCGCCGCTGACCCATGCACTGCCGATGCCGGCACCGGCACCGTTCTCCCCTGCTCTCTCTTTCTCTCCCCTGAACCCTCGTCGACGCCCTCTCTCTCTCGATTCTTCCTGCTTCTCTATTGTCATTTATTATTATTATTAT
>JAODPA010038353.1:0-12122 GCA_025585075.1 Nepenthes mirabilis | reverse complement strand
TTATGAAGAAAATTGTAGAGTTCTTCTAAGAATATACATTCGACCATGGTTATTATTCAGTAGGTAATATATTATGACATATCTTAGTATATTATAGTAGTAAATCAATCTTTGAACCTATCATCTGTAGATGAAAAGCAACATTCAGCCCCATTTATAGGGTTACATATATGACGACCCATCTACCAATCATGATTAGTAACGTAAGGCTTTTAGTTGTGTAAAAATAAATATAAACTAGGATTCAATTGTCCACTCCTTTAGTCGATGAGACCCTAGTAGCCCTTGGTCCCTAAGAAAATCCAATTTCAATATGATTTGATGACATGAATGGAATTAAAAATATGATAAGATTAATCTGAAAATTTTATATGAGTGTTAAGTAAAATTTAGTAAGCTATTTATGTAAATTGTCATGAAATTTTCATATCACTTCATTAAAATCTGATGCATTGTTGCTTTTAATATGTTTTTAATGTAAAGAATATATGTTTAATAGCAAATTATATATCTTATTAAATTTTTGACTCAATCATTACGTCTATTTTTACTAACCCTTTTAGATGAAAGGTTCGGATACTTATAGGACAATCAGGATTGAAGGATGAGCTGTTATGAAGAGTTTAAATCTAAATTATATATGCTTAGTGTTGTATTTTAGTCTCTAGACAATAGTTTAATATTTATATTGTTAGATAATGGTTAGTATAAATTTAAGGGATGAATATTGATGTTTTTGTACTATATCGATACAGTTTAAATTGATCAAGGTTTGTAGCCTTGGTGTCGGCTATCCGACAGTAGGCAGTTGTGAGGTCCTGATCCCAAAGCATGATAATATAGAGGCAATTAAAATGAAAATAATACAGATGTGGCTCAAAATGCATGGGAAAATGTGTATTGAAGGTGAAAATAGGGAAAATTGGGCTACAGTATGCTGATTTGCTACCTAGTCGGATGGCGCCTACCGCACCCTCGACTGTAGGAGCAGGCGCCAAAAACAGAGTAGCCCCGCCTACTGCTCGCCATAGACGCGCAAGCAAGGCAATGACCTAGAGATCGCGCCCGATGCACGCCCATCGTGCGCTCGAGTGCGAGCACGATTTTTCCACCAACACTGATTCACTTCATTTTAAAAGGGGAAAGAGAGAGGGAGAACCCAGGGCACGCACAAAGAACAGTGAAGGAGGAAAGAGGAGAAAGGGAAAGGGAAGGGATTCATCGCCAATTTCAGACCAATCAGAGTAAGAAAAACAATAGATCAGATTCAGGCAAGTGTACCCCAAACTTCATTTTTTATTTTTACTGCTTTTAAATGTCTCCACTTTGATATTTATACTCTAAAACCATCGTTCCCTAAACTTTATAACGAATGTTGCATGTTTCTCATGACTTTTGGATTAAATTTCATGTTTATATATATGTATTATAATTTATGTCTTTGATTCTGTGATTTGGCCCAAGATTTAGGTTTGATTTTTATTCGGAAGCTTCGCATGAAACCCCATAACAAAAATTAGGGATTTGATATTTATAAATCTTGAATCTTGAGATATAAATGTTATTTGGTGATTTGTTAGAACTTATCAGATAATTTTTACCTAAAAAATTTACATTAAACTATACTGTTAAATTATTGAGAACTTCTAAAGCTATCTGAGGGTTTGATTGTATGAATTTGAATGGTCCTTGAGACATGATAAGCTAAGAACTAAGAAATGAGAACAAGGATACCTTCAGTTCAGTTAAATCAGTAAAACATCGGACCTATGACTATTATTCAGTCAGATAAGATTCTCTGGCATACCTTGGAACATTACGGTGATACTTGGAGATAACTCCGTCCAATGAGTGATACGTGGTCCACCCTTCCTCGGGGCATTAACACTAGAGGATAGAATCCGAGTCTGATCTGTCTTGGGAGTTAATATTATAGATCATCCCGTTAGAAGGAATGTTACTGTTTTGAGTCTGGCATTTAATTGTGTGAAATAAATACAATCTATTTCCTATTATTCGCCCCCTCAGCTAGTAGGGTATACTAGCTCGGGTTCCTTCAGAAACTAGAAGCAATTTAAAAAATAATGTAAAGTTCGATTTGACTTACAATTTTCGACATGTTTTATGGCTAAGATGAGAAAAGATAAAAGAAATAAGAATATGATTTTGGTTTCTAAATTCTTGTTTTGATATTGTTTCATGTTTTCTCATATCTTCCCTATGTCCCTACTTTTTAATTGAACCATGTTCTTTTCCTCTACTGTATATGTATATTTTTATGGTACTTTGTTGAGTTTCGGCTCATTCTATTTGTTTTTTCCCCTCCAGATGAGACAGTAGAGTTACTGCCTGATGAGTAGGAGTGAAAGAAGGACTTAGTTAAGGAAACTTTATAGAGCCTTGAAATCTTTTGAAGAACTTTTGGAGTTTGATAATAGTGAATGTAAATATCTAATTTTGTGGATAGAAATTGTGTATTTATAGTCATGGCATGTTATGTTTTATGTTGAGATACTGCTTTTTGCTTCCGCAGGATTATTTTATGGATTTAGTATTACTTCTACGTTTTAATTTTGAATTTGTACAGGTTCCTAGATGACATCTCTCTTTTGAACTTGAAATAGTTGATAGGATGTGTTGTGTTGAAACCATGGATATGTATATTATATGTATATGGCGTTTGAATGATCCTATGTTGGGTTGTGAATATCTATTGAAGTTTTTTCTTTGTATGCTTGTCCCGGTTGTATAAATTTTAAGTTATTTGTATTGATTTTATCTAATTTTAGAGAAAACCTTGCACGATTTTCTGTAGATATTTGTATTATTTTATTCTGGGCATTAGTTTATCTATTTATTGATGGAGATTATTAGAAAACAATGACCCATTCCGTCACAACAGTAGTAGAAATTTGGTTTCTACAAAAAAATATATTACTCTAATTCTATTATTAAATAGGCATAACTCCTTATATAATGTCCAACGTGTCGATATGGGTTGGTGTCAAAGCCACATGATTTTGTGGCATATTTTTTATCCAGTATATGGTTTGTATTATTTTATTTTGGTCGATATCAACGTAAAATTTATATCCAATGTTAATTAGGTTGTTAATTGGAATATTAATTGAAGATTAATTATTAATGACAGAATTAAGATTTGGGACATGACAAGATTCAAAATCTTATAGATATTTATTGAAGTATCCCTTTTAAATCAAGGTCGTAATCTCTTTTGTAACATTCAGCAATCCTCGGTGCTTTGCCTTGGAGATCCATAGTAGAAATAGTACTTAAACTAATTATCTCCTGTTGGGTTCTTGATTTGCTTAGGCAACTTCAAGAACTTTCCATTCTGTATTTGTATCAAGATATTTGTCTAGGTATTGTTAGTAGTGTAAGATTCAATGGCTTAAACTCTTTACATACTCCCAACTTGGCTCTCTATTACTTCCAATGATCCCAAGTGGACGAATTATCACCATTTTTCTCCTTCCCATCATTAGGCCTCAGCTGATATATATACACTTTGAGCACTCTAGCCACTTTCTTTCATTACCTTCATTAACCGTAATGTATGCCCAGGTAATAGTCACTGCATCCAAAAAAGTTTTCAATTCCTATTAGACTAAATATTTGAAGAAATCACCCCATTATATTGTGTCCATAAAAGCATTTAATTGTACCTTGTCAATAAACTTTAATATGCCCCTAGCCTCAACATTAAATCTTACTAGAAAAATACTCCAAGCTCCTACTTGGACCCTACTGAATTCTGATGAGGCACTATAATTACTTCTCCTCCTTCTACCTGGAGGCAAATTACAATAGGAACTGACCTGCTATTTCCTAAAAGGATTGGATGGAAATCAATGCTGACCTGTAGAACCAAATCCATGCATTTTTCTTTAAATTCAAAGGAAAATAGAAGCATAATATGGTATCCCTGATGTTCAAGAAGCCAAGAAATGTCCAAAAATACTCTAAATGGTCCATTAGACCAGTGTTTCAATCATAAGGCTCCAATATGAGCATTTTAAATTTCTGGGGCAAATGGTGGGCCTTAATCACTTGAGTGAATGGTTTGCCGACCAATTTGATTGTTTGACTAGTTGTGGTCCCTTAAATCCTTTTGATGTTAAGGAATGTTTTGACCAATTTATTCACTCCACCTCAATTGTAGAATCAATCCTTTTAATGTTAAGGAATGTTTTTAAGTCCTAATGGATAGCAGATACGTGTGGCACCGGCTTAACTGGAAGGATTTTTTAACATGCTACTGCATGATCT
The DNA here is from genome assembly GCA_025585075.1 of Nepenthes mirabilis. NCBI lineage: Eukaryota > Viridiplantae > Streptophyta > Magnoliopsida > Caryophyllales > Nepenthaceae > Nepenthes > Nepenthes mirabilis. The sequence goes on along the minus strand of JAODPA010038353.1, from coordinate 7,832 downwards.
GTTATGAACTTAGACTAAAAGTAGGTAATATAATAATCCATAATAATAATAACCCACAAAATAAAATCTATTAATATAAGACGACATCTCACAATACACAAATCTAGGCTGGACTCAACAAAATATCCACACAACCCAAAATTAAACACTAATGACAAATTATTATTATTATTATCATAGGATCTTTCCGAACAACCCATGCGGATAATAATATATGCATAACTTGCTCCAAACATTTGTAAAGAAAAAGTGACTGTCGAAATAATACAAACTAAACATTATAATTAATCAAATAGCGGAATAATCCAACTCAGATACCATAACAATAAAACGTACTGACATCAACCCATTCTTCATCCAATCGGTGCCAAAATATATCTAAACGAATACAATCTAACTACAAAACTAATACTCACAAAATATAAGTTGGATTTCTATCAGCAACTACAGCCGAACCACCTACAGTATATCCATAGCCCACTAGTCTAAAAGGGATAAAAAATAATGAAAACGTAAATCAAATACGTAGGCATATATATATATATATATAACAAACAGAGCATCTACAATCAGAGCAAAAGATTAAATCGATAAGCTGATATAAAAATCCATGAAAGCTGAAATCCAAATATCGAGTGTAGTAAACTAACACATATGGTCTCATATGCAAAGTCAATAATCCAAAATGTATAAAACCAACTACATTCGATATCCAAGTCCAGCATCAATCAAAATCTACAAATCTCAAATTAATGTCTTGAGTATCAAAAATCAAATGTAAGTAAAAATATATCAAAAATCTAAAATATGCAGAAATCAGAGAATCAAAAACCAAAAGACTAAGTTTGAAGAAAGGTTACACATACTCTCGATAACTTTAAACCAAATCATTACTATTCAGACCCATAAGTAAACCGTCTATATATTTTTTTCCCATAGATAGGGATGAAGCTACTTTATTTTGCCACCCATGATATGGGGTGCAATTCTCAAATTAGTGTAAATATATTAGGACATCTGAATTATTAATTTTATTCAATTCCTTACGATTGTTGTTATAAAAACATAAACCGGGGAGGTTTCTATACCAAAGTCCAAAATGTTTTCTATCTGGTGGAAAAGATAGCTTTTGTAAGGTACCAATTTCTAAGACATAATAATTATGAGCAATTAACTTAATATAAGTGAATCGATGTCAAAGAACATGGGAGAAATTAAATTAAAAAGCCCAAAGACCAAGAATTAGCAAAATCGGGAACCGACGCTGTAAACCTTAAAATGTTAATCTGTAAATAAGATTCAAATTTTAAAATAGGATAATCACATTTTATTAATCTAATATAATCAAAATTAGGGTCCAAGGATGTAAAATATTTGGTTAGATAGATCGAAATGGGTCCTAGATAGTACGTGCACAAAGCTAGCTCACTGCAGACTTGCCCCATGCTTGATCCGTGCCCGACGTGCGCTTGAGCCTCCCACTGAGTGCCGTTCCAGGGAAGGGGTGCTCGAAGCACTCCTAACGCATGCTCGAGCGCCAGTTTGACTTTTTAAGCGCGCGTGAGGTTTCTTTCCATCAATTTCACGTCAAAAACCAAGAGAGGAGAGAGACAAAAGTGTGAAGAAGAGAGAGAAAAGGAGGAGATTGAATCTCTTAAGTTTGTTTCTTGCTTGGAGTTAGTTGAAGAAATTGTAGATCGAGCCGAGATAAGTGCACCTATATGCTTTTCTTTCTCTCATTGCACTTTCATTCCGCTCTCTCCGGGTATTTTCATTCAAATGCCCGTCTAAACTTATATTTTGTAAAGCTCATTTCTTGAACATGATTATTTATCAATTTGGTGTCCGATTTGGTTATTTTACGCGGTTTGTGTCCATGGAAAATCCTAACCCTTGCCCCATCATTTTCACTAATGTATTTTGGGGTTTGTGTTTGATTTGGCTTTAGATAATTAAAACCCTAACTTTGTGAACGTTTCTTTACCTTGATTATTTGATATTTATTTACATGTAAATTGTATATGATATTTTATGTGTTCCAAAAATATTATTGAATACTTTTATGAATGAATTTATTGTTCGGAAGCTCTAAAATTATGTTAACACATTATGGTAAGGATTTTTTAATTTTTTCTAAGCTTCATGTTAATTTATACATGTATTTGAAATCATGTAAAGACTTAATGTAAAGTACTGGTTTTTAAAAATATGGTAATTAGGAGTAATTAAGTTAATATAAATAAATCGAGGTCGAAGAACATGGAAAAAATTGGATTAAAAAGCCCAAAGACCCAGAATTGGTAAAATCAGGAATTGACGTTGTAAACCTTGAAATATTAAGCCATAACTAAGATTCAAGTTTTAAATTATGATAATCGTGACTTATTAAGCTAATATAATCAAAATTGGGGTCCACGGATGAGAAAAATTATGTTAAAAGGGTCGAAACGGGCCCCAAATGGCATGTGCGCGAAGTAGGCTCACTGCAAGCTTGACCCAGGCTTGACCCACACCCTACCCCTACCCGAGGAGCAAACCGAGCAAGAAAAATAGAATTCCATGCCCAAGGCATACCCGAGGTGCACCTAGGGTGCATTTGGTAGAATCGTGTGCTCGATACAAGCCCGATGCATGCTCAAGCACGAACCTTTGGGTACTGTGGCACCCGAACAATGCCCGACGAGTGCTCGAGGCACCAGTCCATGTATTTAAACACCCAAATTGTTTTCTTCAGCCATTTTGGCGTGGCGCATGGAAAGAGAGAGAGGAGAGAGAAAGAACGTGAAGGAGAAGGGAGAGAAGGAGGAGATTAAGGCCTTTAAGTTCAATTCCGACTTGGAGCTAGTTGAAGAAATTGTAAATCTAGCCAAGGCAAGTTCACCCATATATTTTTCTTCCTCTTGTTTCACTTTTTATTCCATTTTCTTCGGGTCTTTCCGTCCCGATACCCACCTAAACTTATATTTTGTAAAGCCCATATCTTGAGTATGATTATTTATCGATTTGGTATCCGATTTGATAATTTTACGCAATTTTATATACGTGAAAAGTCCTAACCCGCACCCCATCCTTTTCACCTATTTATTTTAGGGTTTATACATGATTTGACTTTAGATAATTAAAACCCTAGCGTGGTGAGCATTTTTACCTTGATTATTTGATGTTTATTTACACGTAAATTGTATATGATATTTTGTGTGTTCCGAAAATTATATTGTGAACCATTTATGAAGGAATTTGTTGTTCGAAAGCTTTAAGTTATGTTTGGTTCAATGTGGTAAGGGTTTTCTAATTTTTCTCAAACTTCATGTTAATTTGTACATATATTTGAAGTCATGTAAATACTTAAGTTCCCAAGAATCTAAATATCTGTATCTATATGTAAGAAATATGAAAATATAAAAAGTATAAGAAGGGACCTCTAGAATTGTTAAGAATTATGAATCGTTCTCCTAAGAGTGAAGACTAAGTGATGAAAACAAAGTGTGAAAATTTTCTTAAGATAAGATAAGAAATTGGAACACTGAAATCTGTTATCCGATATCCATTGTCTGTCATCCAAATTTGTTATCCGTTCCGTCAGTATTGGTATTGCCATCTAAATTTGTTATCTGTTCCGTAAGTATCGGTATTGCCATCTAAATCCGTTATCTATTCCATTAGTACAGTATTACCATCCGAATCCGTTATTTGTTCCATTAATACTGGTATTGCCATTTAAATCTATTATTTGTTCCATCAGTACCGGTATTACTATTTAAATCTGTTATTAATTTTGTCAATACTGATGTTACCATTTGAATCCGTTATCTATTCTATTAGTATCAGTATTGTTCATCTGAATCTGTTATCTATTCCATTAGTATCGATATTACCATCCGTATCGCTTCTATAAGATTCTGCAGACAAAAAGGAATCAGAAATTTGAATGCAATATCTATCTAAAGGAAATTAGAAACAAGATATGAAAGTTAAATGTATTCTAGAAGTACATTTAATTATGCCTCATGTTTATGCATCACGTATTATGCTCCTATTTCTCTTTTCTTGTGTTATTTTGAGTATATTGCTTATTATTTTTATTATATTTGTACCTTACTGAACATTAAGCTCACTCCTTATTATTTTTCTTGCCTCCAAATAAGTACGAACTTACACCCGATAAGGTAAAGTAGGGATAAGCTGTTCGCTAGGTTATAGACACGAAGGAATTATTTTGTAGACTTAGAATTTTATGATTTTGTACCTTATGGAGTACTTTTGTATATTGTAGATGGATATGTACTTGTATATTAATTATGGACAGATAATTTAGTTTCTACTGTGTATGTGATGAATGTATATGCTTCCGCAGGATATTTATGGTTTGATGTTTAGATACCTAGTGACATCTCTTTATCCGCTGTTGTATCTGGAGATGCAACGTTGGAGCCACGAATATATTGTGGGAATGTGGATCCTGTGTTGTGATAAAAATCATGTAAACTTGTATATTGTACAGGTTTATGTATAGTTTTATGGTCATTTTACAGGAGAAACCCTACCGGTTTCTGATTAGGTTAAGTGGGGTCGTCACACTTAAGTTCCTAAGAATCTAAATATCTGAATATCTATATCTGTATCTGGATAGTCATGTAAAGATTTAAGTTCTGAAAAATCTGAATATCTATATCTGCATCCAAGAAATATAAAAATACGAAAAGTATAAGAAGGAACCTCCACAATTGTTAAGAATTATAAACTGCTCTCCAAAGAGTAAGGACTAGGTAATAAGAACTAAGTGTAAAAATTTTCTTAAGATAAGATGAGAAATAGGAACTCTAAGATCTGTTATCCGATATCCGTTATTTGCTAACTGAATTTGTTATCCGTTCCATTCGTATTGGTATTGCCATTTGAATTTGTTATCCGTTCTATCAGTATCGGTATTGCCATCTGAATTTGTTATCTATTCCATCTGTACCGATATTGCCATCTGAATTTATTATCCATTTTGTTAGTACCGGTATTATCATCTGAATCTGTTATCTATTCTGTCAGTATTGGTGTTGCCACTGAATCTGTTATCTGTTCTGTCAGACCGATATTACCATTTGAATCCATTATCTGTTCTGTCAGTATCGATATTGTTATCCCCATTTGCTTCTTCAAGATTTTGTAGGCAAAAAGTAATCAATAATTTGAAAGCAATATCTGTATCTAAACGTATTCCGAAAGTGCATTTAATCATGCCTCATGTTTATATATCATGTATTATGCTCCTATTTCTTTTTTCTTGTATTATTTTGAGTATATTGCTTATTGTCTTTATTATGTTTGTGCCTTACTTAGTATTCAACTCACTCCTTACTATTATTTTACCTTAAGATGAGTATGAACTTATATCAGTTGAGGAGGAGAGGTCCCAGTTTTCTAGGTTGAGGATTTGGAAAAAACTTTTGTAGTCTTGGATTTTTAGTTTTGTATTCATGTATGGAGTGCTTGTATAGTTTTGGATGAACATGTTAATGTATATTGTGTATATTGATGACGTTCTGATGAGTTAGTTTTTGCTGTATATCGATGACTTTATATACTTCTACTAGTTATTATAGTTTGATGTTCAGATACTTTGTAGCATCTTTCTATTTCAATATTGTGTTCAGAGATTCAACGTCAGAGCCATGAATATATTGTGGCACATGTGGATCCTGTGTTTGTTTATATGTTTCATTTTTTATGGATTTGCATATATTTTACATATGATTAATACAGGTTCATATTTAATTTGATGGCCATTTCACAGATAGAACCTTACCGACTTTCGGTTAGAATATGATCCGTCACAGGTGGTATCAGAGAAAGGGATATATTAGATTTAATTTAAATCTTATGCGAAAGTTTAGGTTAGAGTAAAATAGATTAAATAAGTAAATGAAGGCGTAGGGTGATCAAGTTAGACCAAATAGTTCTAATTATCCTAATTTGATTAACTTAGGTTTGGACTAAGTCAGGATCAATTAGCTATGTTTGACCGTATACTGTATAGTGTCCTGATTAGTATTCAAGTTGAATTGTGATCTAACCCTAATTGTTCTTATTTCAGAGAAAGTATTAGCAATGGCACCTAAACGAAGAGCTCTGCATGGTGGTGACCATCCACAGGATCGACGCATGGAGTATTTGAACATTCTCGGAAGGAATAGAAAATTTTATGGAGGCTATGGGGTAACGTAATTTAGTTCTAATTCTAGTTTCGGTTCCTACCGCAACTCCTAAAAATCCCAATGCAACAGCTTATGACCGCTTTAAAGATGAAAGTATGCCTGAGCTTTTGGGAGAGCAAATCCACTAAAAGCAAAATGTTGGATTCGAAGGCTCAAAAAGGTGTTTTCAGTCATTCAATATCCCGAAGGAGATAAAGTGTTGTTTGCTTCTCATCGGCTAGATGGTGAGGTCAATCATTGCTGGGCAATGAAGAAGAGAGTTTTAGGTGTGCTCGAAGATAAAATTTCTTGGGATATATTTGAAGAGGCCTTTATGGACAAATATTTTTTCGATAGTCTTCAAGAATAGAAAGAAGAGGAATTTATTCGGCTAAGGCAAGGGGATCGTACAATAGAGGAGTACAATGCAAAATTTACTGAGTTGTCACTTTATACACCTTATATGGTGGATGAGGAAGTGAGCAAGGCAAGGAGGCTTCAGCAGAGTTTGAGGTCTAAAATTAAAAGGCAACTATCGACATTAAAGTAACGAACCTATGGGGAGGTATTAGATTGAGTACTGATATTTGAGAAGGAACTTAGGGCTGAGGAATATTCTAAGAAGAGAATAGCAAATCGAGGAGATTAGAGGCAATCTCTAATTCAGGAGTAAGACCCACTAAGAAAGCTAAGCTGGCAAATAAGAAAAAAGATAGTGCTGAAATTCAGATAGTACCGAGTTCTATGACAGTAGCAACCGCCTATTCCTATTACGAAAAAGTACATCCAGGGAAGCCCTGTCATAAATCGACGGGAGCCTATTTAAATGTGGTCGATAGGGTCATCTGATTAAGAATTGCCCCTATTCTAAGAAGTCGATAGCCTAGAAGCCTACAGATTCAGACAATGCATTCACAGATTAAATGCAGAAATCTGAGGTATTACCAAATGTAATGGAAGGTAAAATTTTTAACTTCGTACTGCTTTAGCTTGCGTATTATATTTTAAATTTGGAGTCTATATTTCCAATTGTATTTTCAAGTTATGTGGATTATAGATTTTGCTTTACCTGTACCAATATCCTTGAAATTTTTCTTTGGTTAATGAATATTATACTGAAAATAAATGATCAATCAGAGCAGTGCAACAGAAGTGTGGGCCGATGGTCCATAGATTTCAAAATGAGATTGAAGTTCCACGTGAATAATCATTTTAGGGCTTAGGGTGAATTGTAACTAAGAGTTTATTGTCTGTTTGGGATTTTATAATAAGTCAGAGAGGTAGTCAATAAATTTGGTTTGCCTTCGAATTTAATAGGTTATCATGAAGCCTCCAATGTATCGAGAGTTGAGGAAGTAAGTACGTAATCAAGCTAAGTCATTGTAGGAGATTAAGAATTTCTCCTATGATAAGGTTTCAATTAAGATTTTAGATTGGAAGCATCAAGTAGTGGGAATCAGGATAATTCAAATGATTAAGGTTCTCTATGAAAAATCATCTCATCAAGGAAGTGACTTAGGAACCCGAAGAAAAAATCTAGAAGGATTATACTCTATTGTTGAATTTTGAGGTTCGTTAAATTTTGATAACAAAATTTCTGTAAGTGAGAAAAAAATGTAAAGTTACAATTTTTAAAATATAATAATT
>JAODPA010038342.1:0-12122 GCA_025585075.1 Nepenthes mirabilis | reverse complement strand
AATAAGATCCCAACAACCGCACTATATGTGCCTATAAAAATTTAAACGTGACACGTAGCAGCAACTCAATTCGGTTCAAACTCTCCTGCACGCAGTCTTTTTGCACCTCGCACGCATCATTGTTAATATTCATACCCTCTCGCCCTCTCGTCATTTTCATGCTTTTCGGTCGAAGCTGAAAACTCAACTCTCTCTCTCTCTCCCCCCTCTATCAGCCTCTAAATCCTCTAACCCGTTCTCTGCGTTTCGATCCTTTGTCCAAACACCACGTAATTATTTTCCAAATGATTCGAACCCACCCTTCCGATTTTCGATATTCATCTTAGCCATTGTTCTAATTAGCAGATCCATTGCTCTATCAATACGTCCGAACGAGTGAGGGACGACTAAAAGGAGAGAGGGACGAGAGAGAAAGAAAGAGAGATGGCGAGTCAGGTGGTGAAGGTGAGGAGGGACAAAGTTGCAGCATGCATGACGTGCTCTCTCTGTAATAAGCTCCTCAAGGAGGCTACCACCATATCTCTCTGCCTTCATACGTGTAAGTCTTCTCTACGACGGCTTTTATGAATTAGGTTGTTCATGGATTCACATTTTCGTGCATTGCGTTTGATTTTTCTCCAAGCTGTCTATTTCGTGCCTTGATTATTCTCTGCAGTTGATGAATTGGGCAGCTTGTTTCTGAATTATGTATATTGGGTCTGATACATCAAGCCAAATTTCAGTAGTCTAATATCTCTGATCTATGTATCTTTATTGTTTTGATTTGAGGCTTCTTGATTTCGACGTAGACTTCGAAATTATTGGGCACGTAGATTGTTAGTATTATTTAAATTTGGAAGAGTCGAATATTGTATCTTGTCTGCTTGTGGCTTTCACTTATTACACCTTGCATTTGTATCATAGATGGTGGTTTCTTTATTGTACAGTCACCTAGGCATTCTATGAAATTGCAACATTTACTTCCACTAGCACCTATCTGGTTATATTGGTTGGTTAATCCCGTAAAGTAATAAATTTTACGGCTATGCCAGATTGATTTTGAAACTTCTATTACAGTGAATTGATGTTATTGTCATGTAAATTTGCAGTGACCATTCACCTGGCTCTAGTTGAAATGCGCATAATTTAAAGGAAAGAGAGACAGGAAATTTTGATTGTAATTGAGTTTTATTTTGGTCATATTTTGATACGTGCACAATCGATGACGGCAACGCCCTTGCTACAGTAGGACCTCGGTCCTTTGATGGGATATAGTGAGACCACTACAGTAGGACCTCGGTCTTTTGATGGAGCTACAGTGAGACCGCGGTCTCTTGCTATAGTACGGCCGAGATGATACAAGTTGGCCGGGTGTTGCAGAGAAAAGGGGAGGGGAGAACGGGCAGTGAGCAGGACAAGATCAGACAGAGGAAAAAGAGAAGGTTCAAGCGAGAGAGAGATAGACAGATAGAGAGGGAGACGTGAGGTTAGAGTAACCAAAATATCTTCTCCTATTTCCCGTGAACGATGCTTGCTTTATATAGTAATGGACTGAGTGGACGGAACCGCAAAACAGAAGCAGTAACAAACACAGTAATAGATCATGTGCTAATGAATGGGTATAACAGAATGTGAACGTGGAAAACCAAAATCAGTTGTGAGTGCTGGCCAGTCCTTGTAGTAGTAATTTTGGGAGGGAGTTCCATCTTTGGAGGTGGATTGTTAATGCTGAGAGCGGTTGTATCCCACGGCAATCAAGATGCCAAGGGTGAATTACTGGGTCCCGTACATTTAGTGAGTGAGCTCCAAACAGTATATCGTCGGGTATGCAACATTGTCATCCCCATCAAAAGAACCTTGTTCTCAAGGTTAAACGAGGGAAGAGTGTTATGAAGTGATATATCGCTATGGGATAGCTCATAGCTTTCCAGGATCCATGTTGCCAGCAGAGTTGCCAATCAGCTTCTTGCCCTCTCAACAAGTTCTTGTGCTTCATCATATTTTCCTCCACAAACTAACAAAGCAGCCCTTAAGAACGTCCGATTACTACTTCCATCAGCACTAGCAAGAATATTTCTCAACACACGAAGCTTTGTTTCATTACCATTATCAAGGCATGAAACATATTCTGCCATCTGATCCCTTTAGCGTCTTAGAACCAAAAGCTATCACTTATTTTTCCCATTGAAATCTGTGTGGGAAGCGTGGCAAGCATGCACGCTTGCTTGGAATGACCCTGCCCAACCCCACCTGTCATGTCCACAGCCTTTGAAATGAGCAGCCTTGGCGTCATAGGATTGTAGGGAAAAGTTGTGAGACCAAATGCCACAAGCAAAACCCGTGAGAAGCACAATATGGAAGTAGCCACGGTTTGTGGTTTGGAAGCAATAAGTCCACCAATTTTTTCCAAAAATGACAAGAAGATTAAGAAGATTGTCCTTAGTTGCACAGCCTCGGACATGAGTTCGCTGAACCCCACAAGGCTTTGGATTATTGACCCAACCATTGTAGCCCCTTGCAATTCTCTCATGGTGTGACTAAATTTATAAAGATTTTGAAATTCTATAAAATCTATGGCAACTAATGCTGGCGCCAAAAATACCATTGAGCTTCCTTGAACCAAGAGGAGCCTAGTATCACAGTAGGAATGCAAGATTGTGGTAATGCCGGACAACAACGGCATTGTGAAAATCACCTCCGATGTATCCATAGCAGTACCACCTGAGGCTGGTACAATTCCGAGAGGTGTATAAACAAGGGAACCAACTAACATCAAACATTGTTGAATGCCTGAGAGGAGGGAAAGCAACTTCCACTCTTCCAAAGTGAGGAAATCGGCCACCAAGGGTGAGTATTCATCATTGAAGTCATGGCATCAAAAGGGAAGCCAACATACTTGTATTTTCCCAACGAACATCTTCCATTCAAGGATAGAAACCTCGATACCATCAAGGACTTGAGCTCTTTTGGAGTACCAGGATGGCTTCTGGGTACAAAACAAATTGACACATGGTACCCCAAACTAGCACAACAAGGGAGCTCCTAAATAACCAGTACCTGAACAACATTAAACCTTTTCGTGTGGGGAAGCATATCGTCTTTGCAATGGGCACATGTGTTGACAATAGACTCCCTACCACTCGTGCTGATAGGTGACTCGTAAATCCTAAGACATCGGTATCTTTGGCTGAAAATGTTTAAATACATACGTCTCCTCATCTGGGGACTCAGGGGTTATCGGTGTTGAACCGGCTACATTGTTCGTCAATAAAATCCTCCAAACACCCGACTCATTTCTAGTCAGCACCTCAGCAGTAGAATTCCAGTTATTGAAGTCTCCAATTAATGTCAATGGTTTCACTTTTGGAGCCCATTCCGTGTAAATAGTACTTAAGGCATCTAGGCTGAAATCAAACTGCCCATAACCACGAGAAAATGATTTCCAGCCACCTGGGCCACATGAAGCAACAGAAGTGCCTGCATCTACTTTATCATCTTCAACTTTAGGTGAGGTACCCTGAGATTCTCGTTGGTCACAACTCACGGGTTGTGGATCGAAACCGTGCGTAGCCATATAAGCAACGGCCGTGGAAAGCTAGCCAAGTTGGGAAGGAGTAGCTTCGTGATTCAAGGTTAAGGAAAGGCTGTCAGGTTGGGGGAAGTGAAGGTGTTCAGCGATGTGAGTGTCTAGTAGAACTGAAGGAGTTTGCGGCAGTAAAGGTTTGGTCGGAGCATTTTGGGGTAAAGTGTAAGAGGTAGAAGCCATGAACGATGGTGGAGTTGGAATTAAAGAGGAACTTGCAGTCAGCAAGGGTAGTCGATCGATGCAGTTGGTGCAGAAGGGTCAAATTTGTTTTGTGGTGGAATCAGAATTGGCGATTGGAGTTAAATGTAGTTGTACAAAACCAGCGAAGGAAGGGATTTTGGGTTGGTGAAGGTGAAGTTGTGGCGCTATTGTAGTATCTGGTGGAACTGGAGGATGGGAAGGAACGGTGGCAGAGGCCGTGAGTGGTTGGTTCTTGTCTTGGGATAAAGGGTGACCAATTTCAGTGAGGGATTTTGGAAATATGGAAAGGAACGTACTTGATGTGTGTTGTCGTTCAGTCACCTCCAACTCCTTGAACGCCTCCGACTTTGCTGATGAGCTAGGGTTGGAACATAAATATGGAATTTTTGTGGAAGGCAGGCGAAGATGAGAGAATGGAGCTATAATCGAAGGGGAGGGTGGACGCGATAGGGAAATTTCAGACGGCAAGGGTTGCTGTTTGCTTCGTTGTCATTCGATTCGGACTAGAGATCGATGGAGTCCGTCCACTGAAGACTGGATCTGTGAAGGAGTCGGAAGAACATGGAGATTTGCGAATGGTAGGGGCTGTCGGTCGTTTCGGTTTTGAGTTTGAGGGGTTTCTGAGAGGCTGTAGCTTGGACGTTGCGGATGTGGTGGTGGAATTACGGTCGAAGATGCCATGAACGCAGCTGTGGTTGGGAACAACGGTGGAGAGTTGAACAGTAAGGGAAGATGCGCAGATGAGCTCTGTTGTCGCTCGATCCTGTTGTGAGATCGAAGGACTTCATCAAGGGAGTTCTGGATTTGTGCTTTGGTGGTAGCTTGGGCAACCATGGTGTCTGTGTGTTGTTGGACGGTCACCTGCACCTCCTTCAACTTCATCGACGGCTTTGCGATGTAAGCGTCGAGTGCGTCGAGTACTTATGTTTCAGTCGCGAGCGCCATTTCCTCTTGAGGTCTCGATGAGAGCACCAATGATACGTGCACATGATCGATGACGGCAACGCCCTTGCTACAGTAGGACCTCGGTCCTTTGATGGGATACAGTGAGACCGCTACAGTAGGACCTCAGTCCTTTGATGGAGTTACAGTGAGACCGCGGTCTTTTGTTACAGTACAACCGAGATGATGCAAGTCGGCAGGGTGTTGTAGAGAAAGGGGGAGGGGAGAATGAGCAGTGAGCAGGACGAGATCAGATAGAGGGAAAAGAGAAGGTTCGAGCGAGAGAGAGAGAGAGAGAGATAGAGAGATAGAGAGAGAGACGTGAGGTTAGAGTAACTGAAATATCTTCCCCTATTTCCCGTGAACGGTGCTTGCTTTATATAGTAATGGACTGAGTGGACGGAACGGCAAAACAGAAGCAGTAACAAACACAGTAACAGACCATGTGCTAGTGAATGGGTATAACAGAATGTGAATGTGGAGAACCAAAATCAGCTATGAGTGCTGGCCGATCCTTGTAGCAGTAATTTTGGGAGGGAGTTCCATCTCCGGAGATGGATTGTTAATGCTGAAAGCGGCTGTGTCCCACGGCAGTCGAGATGCCAAGGGTGGATTATTGGGTTCCGTACATTCAGTGAGTGAGCTCCGAACAGTATATCGTCGAGTATGCAACATATTTACTCCAATTTTTTGCTTAATTTTTTTTTTCCCAATTTCAAATGGTGGATTACAGTCATTGAAATTTGTTTGCAACCAGTTGATGCATTTGGTATGAATTAGTGGAAACCCTTGATGAGAATAAGAATTGTGGAGTTATCATGGAAATTGTTATTGGTAGCTACTTTCATCTGGATTAAGATGATATAGCCAGCATTCACCACGTGTTCAGATGGTCCCTTATAATAAACACAAGAGCCAATGGCGGGATCCACTAAGTGATATTAATTAGATGGATTTAGTTGTTGAAGCTTGCTGTTTAAGATGCAATTTCAGGCTTTCACGCCCTGCCCATTTTGTTTTTTGTTGATCTATCTGGTAATTTCATCCTCCAAAGCTTTCCATTCCTGATTGTCACTAGCCCCATCATTTTTTGCTTTTAGTTATTATAAATATTGAATTCGTTGTTGTTGTTGTTGTTTAAAAGTCACTTAGTAGACTCTTTGATGCCTGGGTTTCAAAAAACCATCTAATTAAAGAAATAAAACCCTTCATCATATTTCACCAAGCAACTTAAAAGCTCTTTTAATGGTCAGTTTCTTCACATGGTCTCAGAGCCATTCAGATTAGTTTAGAGTCAAATTCTTGGAAATTTAATGTTACAACTAGACTTCTGTACACCGTTGTTGAATTCCACTCTGTTGCATAGTGTGAGATGTGTGTCGGATTGCAATTCCAAATGACAACCTTTATGAGTCAAACTGTTTTTGCACCACACATTAGGTAATGCTTACAGCTCCATTGTGTTCTATGAATCAAGTAACCAACCTTCTGCCCAAGGTAAAGTACTGATCGTATAATTAGTCATGCTTCGCCACAATGAACTTTCATCAGTTCATGTGATGTTTTACGACAGAGTTGTATACTTATACTTTAGAATAGGAATCCATAATAATATTAAGTATTTGTTTTACATGTGTTAGATGTGATGTGGTCAAGCTCTTCCAGTTTTTCTGCTTCAGTTTCTTCATCTATTTAATCATACTAAACTTAACGTTATCTACCTTTATACATGAGTAATTATTATTTTTGGTGGGGAATCTGATGTGTATAAGCATTTCATATTAAAAAATCATTAACTGCTAATGTCCGGTGTTTCCTTCAAAAAAGGGATCGATTTAGTTGCATTGTTCTTTGGGCTGTTAATTTCATTTCAGGGATTTTGAATTAAACTAGAACCCTTATTTCTCCCTGTCGCTCTGTGCGTATGCTTGCCTGGTGTGTGTTAATGGTGGTGCATTTATGTGGATCAAATCTTGAATGAGATGTTTCTGTTTACTTTTCTCCATTAGGAGCATTTGTTGTTTGCATATACAACTCATATCATTTATGCTGGCATCACAAGATTTGTCTTGTGATTATATACCTAATTTGTCTCACTAGTTCCCAAGTTTTTGAATCCTCTCCTGACCCCACTCCTAATGAAAGCAAAAAAAAGGACGACAATAAATAAGAAGAGAAAAATAGGGAGTGAAGAGATGAAGGACAACATTGCCTCCTTCTTGCAGCTGAGATGCTGAAGCACATTATGTGTACTGTTTGAAATTCATCATTCTTAGTGAATGGACCTCCAAGTCTTACCATTGTTGGTAAATGAAATGCCTTTGGACTCTTCATGGATTCTTACAACTGGAGTTGTTAACCAGTTTGCAGGATATGTATATATGAAAAGCTCTCTGATGAGGATGTTGATAGCTGTCCTGTGTGCGACATTAATCTGGGTTGTGTTCCAGTAGATAAACTCAGGTGTGTCCCCCTCCCATTTATTCACTGTTCATCTAGTATGTCTATCATGCTTAGAATACCATCTCACCTTCACAAATGACCTTCAAATTAAGTAGATTTATTGTATTTACATCTTCTTGTTGAACAATAACATTTTCATGACACATTTTATGCCTGAAAACATAGAATAAAATGTCTGAAATGTTCTAAATAGTGTTTTTTTTCTTGTCAATGCCCTCATACGAGCCATTTAACTCTATTCAAAGCCTGCAGATAAAGCATTTACACATGGCATCTGGGATTAGAGAACATGGTATAAATGTAATACGCTAAAATTATCAGACTTCCTGGTATTTTCCATTCATAAATGTCTTCTCTTTCAAATAATGCAGGCCAGATCACAATTTGCAAGATATCAGGGCCAAGATTTTTCCTTTCAAGAGAAGAAAGGTTGAGGCCCCTGAAGTTATGCCTTCTGTTTCGCCGCCAGCTAAAAGAAAGGAGAGGTCACTATCATCATTGGTGGTCAGCACACCAAGAGTACCTATACAGACTGGTGTGACCGGGCGAAGAACAAGAGCCGGTATTAGAAAGGCTGCTCCTCCAAGAGGATCAAGTCCTGCCACTGAAGAATCTCTTAAGAGAGACGATGAATCAATGGAAGATCGCCCAGAGGGCTTGAGCTCACCCGAGACCCTAAATGATATACTACAAAACAAAAGGCTAGTCAAGGAGGTGAATGGATGGAACTAGATTGTTCATGGCCTCTTTTATATTTTATGCCCATTGATGCAAATATTAGGGTCCACGATTCTAATATTTTTCGATACTGTAATTATATCGCGATATGTTTCCGTATCAATGATATATCACGATATATTATTTAATAAGGCTCTGTTATTTTACGATTTTTAGGAAATTTTTTCTTTCTGATATATCCGATACCGATATAATTGTGATCGATACTGATGTTTTTATCCATGTTTACATCTCTATGTTTTACATATTGTTTGACATTTGACTTCGCTACTGTATCCTGCAGAATTATTCTTCAGCCAAATCTTCCCATGGCCAGATCCCTGGAGACGTCTTGGAGAACAGCAATGAACCATGGGAAGGGAAAGTTGATTTATGGAAGCCCTTAAATTGTCTTGTTGAAGCTGCAAACCGAACCAAGTTTTCCAGGTCTAATTTACAAGGACCGTCTCATCTAAAATCAGAGTCATCTAGTGCTCTTGATGGTGATTTTTCTATGGCTAACATCAAAACTGAGGAGAACGGATTCGGGCTAGAAGGTCAAGATGAGAAAAAAAATGT
This sequence comes from Nepenthes mirabilis, assembly GCA_025585075.1. Lineage (NCBI taxonomy): Eukaryota > Viridiplantae > Streptophyta > Magnoliopsida > Caryophyllales > Nepenthaceae > Nepenthes > Nepenthes mirabilis. The sequence continues at coordinate 3,655 of JAODPA010038342.1, read as the reverse complement.
GTCTTCTCTTCTGGGGACTGTAAAACGTAGAAGGCTACGCCAAGATAATCAAAATACAGAAGCTGCGTCCAGAGACTCATGTAGCTTGCCCCAGCTTGCGGTAAATGCCTCACAACATCACCGGAACGACATTCCGATTTGGTTCTCATTGGTTGCTTCCGAAGACCAGTAAGGAACTAATTAGCTATGACGATTTTTCAGCTGCTTAATCTTACAGAAAATAACGTGTACTTGCTTCAGTTTTCTCTTCCTAATTGTATTTCAAATAATCTATAGGGAAGGAGGCACTCCGCTACCACAAGTATCTGCAGGTTTCGTGAGAGTCAAGTGAGTTTCCTGAATTTTTTGTTTGTCCATGAGCTTTTCACATTTTTTTCACGCTTTTTTGGTTCCAATTTGTACTTTTGTGGGTTTTTGCCATGCATTTCTGAACTGTGGAAGAAAAGAATAAGAAAGCTGAATGAAGTTTCTGAAAGAACGTAATTTGAAATCCAACTAATCATGTGAGCTGCAAGCTGAGATCATCAACTATGTCTTTTTTGAAACAACCAGAATTATGTAATACGGTACCTCGGGAACTTCTATCCATTAAGGATATGTCTAACAGGGTTGTGACCAATTTTAGGAATTTTTGGGGGGCGAATTGGGATTTTCTGGATGGACTCCCTTTTATGCCAAAATGGGCTTGACTGGTGAGCCTGTCATCTCCACGGCTTTACTGTGGGCTGCTACTCAAGCCTTCGGTGTTGATCTTGGTGTAATGGCTTTTTTAGCATAGATGTTGCTATCTTATCCGGAAATTGTTGAAGTTTTGAAACCAGTGTTACTACTCGGCAGGTGAGCAAAAATAGATATATGGTATTGCTTGTGTTGATGTGTGGGAGCTATAAGATTGAAAAATGAATAAGGGCTTTAGTTTTGCTATAAAGTGCTTTTAACTTGAGACAAGTTTCAGATTGACATGATTCTTGATCTGGTAAATGCTCTTGAAATATGCTTTTAAACTATATGCAAATATAATTTCTTTTTTCTCAATAGGCCTGATCAAGAAATAATAATTTCTTTGTGATGGAGTTCACAAAAACATAGTTAAGTTCATAGACCAGTTTGTGGTACTTAGAAAGCAGTCATTTTCGTAAGAGATTTATCATTGATAATTGCATTTTGTTTATGGAATGCCATACTCAATACGGAGGCTGCTCGGGGAATCCTGTAACTATGCACAAAAACATGGGTGCTCTCTTTTCATAATGAAGTAAGCGTTTAAATTTGGATGATGTTTGTATGCAAGTGATATTGAATGCCGCATATTAAAATTGGCAATATTAAACAGTACTTGTTACTGCTCATGTTAAAAGATTGAGCCTTTTGCTTTGGTTATGTATGTACTTTTAAAACCTATTTGTGTTGACAGTTATTGTTCCCACATTGTATATGCTCTGGGGGAATGGACTAAAAGTTGGAAATATGCATAAAGACATGCAAATCTGACAGCCTCAAGATGTGTAAAACTATATACATGAAATGCAATTTTGGTCCTTGTAGACAGAGAATTAACTTGTTATATTTGGCAAGAAATTCCTGAAAGTGATAATTTGTGCTACCATGCATATAAAATGGAAGAAATGGGGGAATTGAAGAAGAATGGTGTCATCGATAGGGTTAGGGCAAGTTTGATCACGTATCCCGAATGGAATTTGATATCAAAATCCTTCAGAATTAAAATAAAAATTTAATAAGACTGTATAAGACCAACTATGTAAACAGGAAAATAAAGAACTTGTAGTTGAATTGAAAATGTTAAATTGGAATGTAGCCTAATTAACACTTAAAAACTTAAGGAATTAGCAAATCGGATGCAAGAAATAGTAACTACAGAAAATTAGTGAAAAGCATTGGAATAGTATCAAGCAACTGATAATTTAGGAGAAATGATCTTTTGTCCTGCAAAGGGCTTTACTATAGATTCACTCAAAAGGGCATATAAAGGGTTTCTTTCACAGCTGATCCGTGGCCACAGAGGAATGCTACACGAGAGGATGCTAGCCCCGCAGTTTGTCAATGGAAGAAGGATAAATAAACCTGAAGGATAGTCAGGCAGTAGAAAACGGTTTTGTCAGATTTACAACATTAGAAGATTTTTTTCATGGATAAAGAAGAATGAAGAAAGAGGATCCTGTTGTCAATTCCATGTCGTGGAACATTTTGTTTTATGCTGTTGAATCTAAGATTCATGATAGATGGAGATGACATTGGAAAATTTGATATCATGTATATGTTGAGTTAAATTTCTTATATTTGAACAGTGAAACTATCTTGTAGCCATGAATGAAGAGAATGTGCCAAAAGACTCAATTTCTTGCCCAAGGTTACCTTTGGTCTTCATGTCTGGAGCAATTATAGTGTAATGGGAGTTGCAGAGAAACACTCAAATGAAGAGATTTTGCTGTCCTTGCTTCTCTGTTGTTGCATAGGTCTATAACTTATCATTCTTTCTGGGCATTTTTATAAACGGAAGTGTTGTCACCCCATCTTTTTGTTTCCATTAATGACTAATTATATGCATGTGTATTGCATAATATCTCGGAAAAAATTGCGAGAATGTGGAGGAAAAAGGAGAACATATCTCAAAGATAGTTGTATTTTGATTATTTTCTATTGAACCAGTAATTGACCTTTTAGACATACAATTGACCAAGATGCCTAATTCTATGTTCCTCCTTGCCCTCGGCGTAGGGATGGCAGTATGCCTGTCTCATCCATTCAGAAATACCTCATGAAGAAACTTGATCTTACAAGCGAATCTGAGGTAAGGAAAATTACTATATTGTATGGGCGGTAAGAAATATTTGTTGCACATTTTACAAAGTATACTGAGTCTCTAATTTTCCATGTTCATTTAATTCTTTAAAATGAGGATGATAAGGCCGCTCCATTGTGGCTTGAACGTCGAGAGTTCAAGATATAGAAGTAATCTCTTTGCAATGTAGATCCAAGATTATGTATGGTTAACCTTACACAAAGCCTACAATGTGACAAGCCTCATGTATCGGGCCATATTAAAAGAAAATAATATTTAATAAGTAATATTTAACGTTCTCTGATTGTCTTTGATCGTCCTTATTACAGGTGCAAATAACATGTCAGGGTCAACCCGTACTTCCTAACCTGCAGCTGCGCAGCCTGTTGGAGCTGTGGCTGCGGACTGCACCGTCCTCTAAAAAGGTTCGAACCGCAGTGGGCAACTCGGCTAGGGACTTTGTAATGGTGCTGTCCTATTCGCGCAGGGTTCCTCAACCACCCCTAGATTATAATAGCAGCTGAAATCCTGCTGTTTCCTTCTCCTCCCTCAACATATCTTATTCTTAGTTAAATAATAATGCATAAGGTGAATGACCCCCCAGACTTGTTGCTGTGGGACACTTGTCCTTGTCACTGTCCTCTATCAATTTTTTCTTTGTCTTCCATCTATGCCTACAATGCTCTGTTTCTTGTACATTGGTAAAGAATGTGCTCGGGAGGGATATGCTCTAGCTTGATTTTGTGTAGTCTTTTTATATTTTTTAATATAGTTAATTATTTGTCCTAAAAATATACACCATTAAAGAATGGATCAAGAAAATCCCATTTTGTTTTTCAAAGGAAAATAGAGTTA
>JAODPA010038331.1:0-12122 GCA_025585075.1 Nepenthes mirabilis | reverse complement strand
TAGAATGAAAATTCTATATAATAATCCTAACTTTAATGTTATAAATGATTGATGGGTTGAATCAAATTTGTGTTTCTTCCCTTTCTCTCACTTCCTTCTGCTTCTCATCCCCTCTTTCCTACTTCCCCTACATCAAATTTGGTATCAAAGATTTTGAAGGGGATTACTTGTAACCGATACTTTTATAGTTGATTTATTCAGAGTTTATCTCATAATTTTTCTCTTGATTGAAAAGAATTTTCCAGATTAAAAATATTGTATATTACTATGTTTCTTGTGCTCACGAGTTTGGTGGTTAACATTTGACAAGAGGCTCAGATTTTGTTCCGCTGCAACAAATTGTGTGTATCCGCGTCGAATCCCAACAATTGGTTCACTCTTATTTTTGTTTTCACTAATCATCTTTAAATTAGCGGGCTCAAGCATTTGCAGGTAGAGGATATCACCTGAAAGGCAATCCAAGAATGTAGCCTGAGGATGTGGATATTTTGCTATTGTATTACTGTCACAAACAATAGTCTTAGGTTGTTTATTTTCTCTCGGTCAAATGGTCTTATATTCGATTTAGTTATTGTAATGTATTGTCTGTGACGTAGTTGAACTTCCATTCTCTTTTCAATAATTCAGATGAGAACTCTAATTTTGTATAGACATACGACCTTATACATGTTTCGATGTCATGGTATAACTGGTATTCGAAGTCACTTTCGCGTATAGCATTTTGAATCCTGTGATGTAATTGTCAACATATGCATTCAGGTCCGCCCGGTGTGCAGAAACTTTGAAACTTTAGGAATTTTGATGGTCCTACTTTGAATCTTGAGATGTAATAAATTAAGAAATTAATTGAATTATTAATTAAGATAGAATAACCTCGTTAATTATTTGGCGTCAGTAAAGGGACATGACATATTTTGAGGATATTATGTATAAGTTGATGACAGTACGTCGTATTACAATGGAGACTTATCTCTGATTGCTTTAGTATGGGAATTGCAGTAGTGTATATTGTAAGGTCCGAGTTTAGATTTTATTATAATCTTAATTAATTAAGACAATTAAAATTAAGGTCCAAAGATTAAAAAATGGGTCAAAAGTCAAAATTAGACCGAATTTTATTGAGTTGATGGATGCACAGTCAATGCCCGAAGTGCGCCCATACGTGAAATAGGTAAAGTAATCGCGCTTGATGGGCACCCGATTGGAGCTCAAGCACAAAATCCAATATAGACACGCTCGAGGCACGTCCAAAGCGCGCTATGGCACAATGCCCACACTCGATACGTGCGAAGAAGAGGAGAAGAGAGAAAGAAAGCTAGAGAGGTACAATTCAAGCAAAATTTTGGATAATTCGGAGCTAAGGCAAATATATTCCAAACATTCTTTCTTTTATTACTATTCTTCTCTCTTTTCCTTGAACATTTCTTATTCCAAATGTTCATGCATAACGTCTTCGGAACTAGTTGTTGAAGTTTCATATGCATGAACACCCACTCCCATTTTTTATGATTTTCATGAAAAATCATATCCTTAATTCACGTACTTTAGAATTTAGGTTATTCTCCGGCAATTTTCCTACATGCATGTGTTTAATTTATGATTTAATGACTTCATATGCATTGAATTTCGTATATCTTGCTACAGTATGTTCTAGATCCTTAAATATATGCTTGCATATTCTAAAAATTCAGTAAATTTCTCTGCATGTTTGCTAAGTTGATGATTTTATGCACTATCACAAAATTTTTCTACGCCATCTTGCTAATTTAACATTTCATATTTTCAAATTATCATGACTAAATTTGTGCAGAAAATTTAAGTATTGCATATTAAAAATTTATATAATTTGAAGAGAAAACTCCACAATTATATCAAGAATTATGAACATTTTCTTCAAAATAAGAAAATCAAGAAATATGAAAATTGTGCAGAGTTTTCATAAGACTAAGCATTGGACCATTGTTATAAATTCATCAGGTAGTATATTATGGCATGACTTAATATATTATAATGGTAATCAAGATTTGAACCTATCATCAGAAGGTGAAAACAACATTCGGCCCTATCTACCGAATTATATATATGGCGGCCCACCTACGAGTCTTAAATAATAGTATATAACCTTTGATTGTGTGGAAATAAATATAACCCAAGTTTTGATTATCCGTTCCTTTAGTCGGTGATACCTTACTGTCTCTTAGTCCGTAAGAAAATCATATTTCAACATAATTTGATGACATGAATTGAATAAGAACATGAAAAATAAATTTGAAAAGCTGAGAAAACATATTGTCATGGAATTTCATAGTATTACACTGAAGTCCGATACATTATTCCTGCCAATATGTTTTAGATGCAAATTATATATGTTTAATTGTAAAATTATATCCCTTACTGAATTTTTAACTCACTCCTTATTTCTATTTTACTAACCCCTTCAAATAAGATGCTTAAATACTTATAGGATGATCCGAATTGAAGAAGACATTGTTCATGGATCGTAAGATTAGAATTATAAAATATTGATGTTGTATTTTAAATCGTTCAAATAATAAATATGTTTATGTCATTCAGATAACGTTTTGTAAACATTGAGTTGAATATTGGTTAATTGGTAGCTTATGAATGTCTCTTATGTAATTTACGAATTTGAAGAGTCAGGGATGTTAGTTGTTCAACAGTAGACAATAGCGAATTTTAATTTCAGTTGATTTGTGTACTCTAATTATTTGTATGAATTAGACATAGCTTCTTACATAATGTCCAAAATTGAGTCGATGTTGAAGCCACATGATGATGTGGCATATATCAGGTCATGTGTTCAGTTAATATTATTTTATTTTGGTCATTGTATCAACGTGTCACATCCACTGTCAATACGGTTAATTGGATTGATAATTTAATAATGATTATTATTATTAATTATTAATGACAGTATCAAGATTTGAAATGTGACGTATATATTATGCAAGATCGAAATTGTGAGTTTTGTGATGTCTTGGCGGTCGCTTTCCTTACGATTTATGTAGCAGGTCATAGTCAATATTTTGGAGTCCGGATAAATAGTTTGAAGTGATCCTTTGGTCATTGTCATGATTACAAATGATATTTTGATTTTTGAGTTAGGTTTGACCTAATATTGGGTATGGTATTTTGTGCGTATCCCTTTACGGTTAGGGATTTATTTCAAAGTTATAAATTATTGCTATTATTTATTACCTGCTTTTACTTTGAGGCCATGACATATTTTCGTTCATGGGGAATCATATGTGCCTCGAGGTCGCTTTCAATAAGTGGAAAACCAAATCAGGCCCTAACAATCATGGAGTGCAAATGCAAATTTCAAAGAGATAATATCACCAACATCAACAACAGGCATCCATAATCCTCCCAAAATTTTGAAGCCCTTATGTTTTGAGGCTATGTGGACTGATTTCTCAGGATAGGAGTTGGTCACCAAGGTTGTAACTAAACTTCTAGGAGCCCTACGGAGAAGCTTCAAGACCTACAAAACAAGAAGGATTGTTGGAATAAAAACATTTTTGGTAATCTGGCACTTCGAAAAAGGAAGTTTGGTAGGAGAATTCCAGCCCAGAAAGATACACCATCAGAGTTGACTTGAGCCAATTGAGGAGAATTGAATTGAAACAGAACACTCATAGTTTAATACAGAGAGTCCACGCTCTAGTTCCAAAAATCAGGACTGCACACAATAGATATCTGCCGATACAATCGATATATTAGCAAATATGGCTTCATCAACTTACGATTTTAGAATTTTTTTATCTAACATATCTGATACCAATATATATTATTCAAATATCCGATACCGATATGATTGCAACCAAAGTCGATACAGACACTTTCATCCATGATTGGTTCACATGAGGGGAAAAAACACAAAGTTCCTTGTTTCAACAATTATCAATCGCAGGGGCCAAAATTATAGATGCAAACATGGACCGAAGCCTCAATATTGATATTTTCCAACACCATAACAATATTGTAATATGTCGTTGTATTATCGACAATATCTCGCTATATCCCAATATTAAAAATATCGGTTGACACGGCATACGATAAAATCAGACAAAACTTCATCCAAGACACTTAAGTCACTGAATTTTCCCGAAAATCTCCATAGCCTTATCATGCAATGCATCTGAGGGCTCTGATGCCCATCCCCCTGCGCAGACTGACACAACGGGAAGTGCTTTCCTTAAACTGCTTTATAGAAGCATTTCAAGTAAAGGAACTTTCTTAGCAACTCACCGAACACTAACTTAACCTAAAAGGATCAATAGTGTGTCAATGAAGACCAACCCATGATCTACCATCTCAAATCTTCATTCATGAGTCAAGTGACTCTCACAAAACGAAACGAAATCCATCCTCCAAAAGCTACTTCTTTATGTGCATTTTATTCCTATTCATTTAGGATTGAATCAACCTCTCAACTACTAGCTTGCAGCAAGAAGTCTCTCTCTAACAATGAAAAAAGAGTTCTATCGATAAAGCAACACCATAGTGGGCATTCTCTACCTATTCCTGTTAATTCACCCTCCTCATCCAATGTCACTTTCTTTAACTAGACTAAGAAGCCAATTTCCAACCATATACTATTCCCTTCTCATCGAACCAAAACCAGATAAATAGAGATATGCCCGCTATTACTAATTCCTAGAACGGTGAACATTATGAAGCTTTCAATCCCACACGTGGCCTCTCACATGGTGTCTCCCCGGCTCCTTGCGTATTTGTTCCTTGTATTGAAGCCATTAATATAAATATTGGCCAGTACGATATACATCAACCTATATTAATCAGCAACAAGGCCTCCTAGTAACAATATTTCTTGATATAGCGATAATGTTATGACATGTTTTCGTATCAACTAATATAATAAATATTCAATATATCGACTGATATAACTCGATAAACTTACTATTTTCATATTTATTTTTTCATCAAATATATCTGATACTAATAGGTATCAATATGGCCACCACCAATATTGCTAAAAACATTTTCATCCATGATTGAAAGGGGCTCACCAACCTTGTCAACTTGCAAGGTGTTAAAATCCAACTCAAGCCATATAATTTTCACATAATTTTTCTAGTATCCTTATATTTTTTTCAGGAATTTAAGTAAATTTAATTTGAATTTTCACATTATATAAAAAATTAGAAACCCCATAGAGAAAGTTGGGGTACCTCATTGTATACTAATGCCAAAGGCAAAAAGGCCCAAATACCTCTATATGGGAGAACAAACTCTTAAAATCTTCTTTCATATTCGATTATTGCATTATTATTATTGATTACTTGCTTATATTTCCATACTTCCACTAGCGACTTGTTTGTGTTCTACGAACTCGACACTAACATACACTTCCGCGTTGCACCCCGGGACCAATCCCGAGCACTTGAGAGTGCTTATGGTTTAATTTGACTAGTGCCCGTTCCCGATGGAGCCAGACGCACCACATAGCTTGTGGCTATAAAAATTTGAACCGTAATAGCTAATATCAGAGACGAACTCATGGAAGGAACTGTAAGAATGTTCTCGATTTTCAAAAAATCACACGGTAGGATTAGAATAGCCCAAGGGACGCCACAACCAGCCGCTCAAGCAACTCTGGCGGTTCATCCGACCATAGTGACTCAACTTGAAGTTATTGAGAGACGTATGACTGAGCTCGAGGCCCGAGATGCATCTCTCTGTAGGATGGAAAGGTGGGAGGACAACCTCACCGACCAATTGAGGGTCTTGGAAGAGTAGTCAAGGATCTGACAATCGATGTTCGTAACTCTATAAGAGTATTGCAAGACAAGAAAGCTAAGCTCACCAATAAGGTGAGCCTTCTAGTGCGCACTGCTGCAACTAATGATAGTTCCTTCAGCGGTAATAGAGTCAAGCTCCCAGAACCTCGCTCATATGGTAGCGAGCGAGATTTGAAGGAGCTTGACAATTTCATCTTCAACCTAGAGCAGTACTTCAGGGCTGCAAAGATGGACTCGGATGAAACAAAGATTTCCATGGCTACCATGTACCTAACCGGCGATGCCAAGCTATGGTGGAGAACCAAGTATAAGGAAATGGCCCGGGGAAGATTAAACATTGACTCATGGGAAAACCTTAAAAGAGAACTGATGTCATAGTTCTACCCGGAAAATACCGTGTTCATGACACGAAGGAAGCTCAAATAAATTAAGCACACGAGAACTATTCGAGATTATGTAAAAGCTTTCTCGGCATGCATGTTGAACATTAAAGGCATGTCGGATAAGGATCATCTGTTCTATTTCATTAATAATCTACAGTCGTGGGCTCAGACAAAATTGTTCAGACAACGGGTGCATGATCTTTCGCCAAAAACTCAATTGAAAAACTTGTTAACTATGCAATCGAGAAAGGCAACTAAAATCAAAGGAACGGCGGTAATCCCTCAAAAAAGCCTACACAAAGTGCATCAAGTGTCAACAAATCAGAGTCCAAAGCAAAGAATGGAGGAAGTAGCTTTCGAAAGATTTTGTAGCCGACGAACTCCCAGAGCTCCAAGGGAAGTATCAGTACATGAACTAGTAAAAAGGCGTTTTCTAGTGGGTGCTTCCCTTGTGATGGACCACATAAGGTGGCACAATGTCCCCACAAAGGAGCTCAGAGTGCATCGCAAAGGAAAGATGATCCACAGGAGTCACGAGTCAATGAGAATGATGGGGACCAAGCTCGTATGAATGTAGTCCACCTCTTATATGCCATGAAGAAACACGCAAAAACCTCTACCAAATCCACGAACCTAATGTATGTGGAACTGCAAGTGAATGAAAGGAGTGCCCGTGCCATGGTAGACATAGACACTACTCACAATTTCGTGTCTGAAGTCAAAGCAGACCGATTGGGGTTACGATTAGAAAGAGACAGCGGCAGCATGAAGGCCATGGACTCAAAGGCAAAACCCATTCTTAGTGTCGCCAAGTCGGTGCCGATACAACTTGGAGAGTGGAGCGAAAAGCTTAATTTCACAGCAGCACCAATAGATGACTTTGACCTGATCTTGGGGATAGACTTCCTTAAAGAGACTAAGGAAGTGCCAATACCTCACTTGAACTCAGTACTCCTCATGGGCGAAAATCTGTGTCCGGTGAATGCCTCCAAGAGGCCAAAAGAATTTGAGAAGAAAGGTAAAGACAAGGTACTATCTGCCCTGCAACTCAAGAAGGGTCTAAAGAAGGGAGAGCCCACCTTCTTCTCAGCTTTGTCGGTGGACGAAAACATCATGGTTGGACCTCCGCAGCCAGAAGTCATCCCACTTCTAAAGGAGTATAAAGAGATAATGCCAACGGAGTTGCCTAAAGTGCTTCCATCTAGGAGAGCGGTGGCTAACCAGATCGAACTTACCACAGGGGCAAGGCCACCTGCACGAGGAGCATACCGGATGGCACCTCCAAAGCTAGCGAAGTTACGAAAACAGCTGGATCGACTAATTAGCTTAGTGTTCATTCGCTCCTCGAAAGTACCTTATGGGGCCCCTATTCTGTTTCAGATGGGAGTTTATATCTTTACATTGACTACAGGGCCTTGAATAAGGTAACGGTAAAGAACCACTATCCGATTCCTTTGGTCACTGACTTGTTTGATCAGTTGAGCAATACAAAATATTTCACAAAGCCTAACTTAAGGACGGGTTATCACCAAGTCAGAATCTCAAAGAGGGACGAGCCAAAAACCACGTGCATAACTAGATATAGAGCTTTCAAATGGCTCATAATACCCTTTAGGTTGACCAATGCCCCAGCCACCTATTGCACGTTGATGAATCAGGTATTCCACGAATACTTGGATAAATTTGTGGTAGTCTACTTGGATAACATTGTGATATACAGCTCAAGCCTAGAGGATCACTTGAAGCATCTAAGGTCAGTGTTCCAGAAGTTGAAAGAAAATCATCTCTTTGTGAAGCGGGAGAAGTGCTCATTTGTTCAAAAAGAGATCAGCTTCCTAAGACACATTGTGGGAGGCAAGATCAGATCAGGATGGATCCAAAAAAGATACAAGATATCTCAAATTGGCAAGTCCCATCAAGTGTAAATAAGTTGCAATCATTCTTTGGCCTTACGAACTATTACCGACGATTCATAGAAGGGTATTCGAGGAAAGCCACACCTTTAAAGAATTTATTCAAGAAGGATAGGGAATGGGAGTGAACGAAGGCATGCCAACAAGCTCTTGAGGAGCTCAAGGGCGCAATAGTGAAAGAGCCGGAGCTCACCCTTCCAGACGTGGCCAAGCATATTGAGATGCAGATGGATGCGTCAAACTTTACTCTCGAGGGGGTCTTATTGCATGAAGGCCATCCGATGGCCTACGAAAGCCAAAAACTAAATGAGGCCAAACGATGTTATACAGCCCAAGAGAAGGAATTGCAAACGATTGTTCACTGTCTGAGGACATTGTGACATTATTTGCTCGGCTTCAAGTTTGTGGTGAAGACTGACAATACTGCCGCCAATCACATCCTTACCCAATTGAAGTTGACCTCCGAGCAGGCTCAATGGCAGAAGTTCACAGCAGAATTCGACATGGTGTTGGAGTATAAGTCTGGATACTACAACCAAGCTGCAGATGCCCTTAATAAAAGACCGGACCTCACTATCTTATCTCAAGTAGCTCACCTATCGACAAGCAGGATTGCCACGGCCATCAAAGAACAGGTAAAGACAAATCTTGAGAAAGATCCCACAACCGTGACACTACTTCGACTTATCCGGGAAGACAAAACTCGAAGATTTCGGATAGACGATGGATTGATCTTCACGAAGGGAGACCAAATTTTCATACCAAAGGCTGGTGGACTAAGAAGGGCGCTCATCCAAGAATGTCATGACACTCTACGGGCTGGCCACCTAGGGTGGTAGTGTACACTGAGTTTGTTACAGAAAGGCTATCATTGGCCCAAAATGAAAGAGGACGTGATGAGTTACACGAAGACATATCTCACCTGTCAACAAGGTCGAGCAGCAAAAGACGGCGGGGTTATTGGGAACCCTCATTGTACCTAACAGACCTTGAGAGAGTGTTTCTCTGGACTTCATCATAGGGCTGCCCAAGGTTAGTAAGTACTCGTGCATCTTGGTAACAGTGGCCACTTCTCAAAGTACACTACTTTTGTTCCGACAACGAGAAATTGTCCAGGGGAGGAGACAGCGTCTTTGCTTTTCAAACACATCATCAAATATTGGAAAGTGCCCCAAAATATTGTGAGTGACTGAGATGGATGCTTCATCGAAGCCTTCTGGACAGAACTTTTCAAATTACTCGGATTAGAATTTAATACCTCATCGAGCTATCATCCTCAAACCAACGGTCAAACGGAGAGATTCGATGGCCTCCTCGAAGAATATTTGCAACATTTTGTGAGTGCCAATCAGAAGGATTGGGTAAAGATAATTGATATTGCTCAATTTTACATTAATACTCAAAAGTACTCTTCTTCAAACAAGAGTCCGTTTAAAATTGTAACAAGTCAACAGTCATTTCTTTTACACACCGTGGCCTAGCCATACAAAGGAAAGTATCCTCGTACTTACAACTTTGCCCAGGAATAGAAACAGAACACGGAGATTACCAAAGCCTACTTGGAGAAAGCATCCTGTCAAATGAAGTGAGCAAATCAAAATAGACAACCTGTACAATTCAAGGTAAGAAATCTTATACTGGTAAAGTTTCTCCAAGAGAAAATGTGGTTTCTTAGAGGAAGAGACAAGCACCTCCTACGAAAATATGAAGGGCCTGTCCAGATCATTGCTCGTATGGGGAAGACATCAAACAAGATAGATCCTTCAAAATGGATGAAGGTCCACCTTGCCTTCCATGTGAACTGCTTGAAGCCATACTATCCAGACATGGAAGACCCTTCACGCAACCAGTCACAGCACTCCAACATTCGGATAAAACCACCACCAGCTCCATAAGTTGAAGAGATCATTGTTGAACGAGGGGTAACATCAACATGGAAGAGGAAGAAAGAAATGCTCGTGAAGTGAAAGGGGAGATGAACAGAAGAAACAAGTTGAGAGCCCGCTGAACACGTAAGACTGAAGAAGTAAGAAGCCAAAACCCCCCTGAAAATCAAGTCAACGAGAACGTTGACAACTTAGTAGGGAGAGGATGTTAAATTTCGACCCAAGCCATGTAATTTTTACATAATTTTTCTCGCATCCTTATATTTTTCTAGGAATTGAAGTGAATTTAGTTTGAATTTTTGCATTGTAAAAAAATTAAAAACCCCATCGTGAAAGTTGGGGCACCTTAATGTATACTAGTGTTAAAGACCAAAAGGCCCAAATATCACTATATAAGAGAATAAATTCTTAAAATCTTCTTCCATATTCAATTATTGCCTTGTTACTATTAATTGCTTGCTTGTCTTTCCGTACTTTCACTAACAACTTACTTGCGGTCTACGAACTCAACACTAACATATGTTTCCGCGTTGCATCATGAAATCGACCCCGAGCACTTGAGAGTGCTTATGGTTTAACTTGACTAGCGCCCATTCCCAAAGGAACCGAACGACCCACACGGTTTGCGGCTATAAAAATTTGGACCGTGACACAAAGCTCACCCATCTTTTCTTATCAGATGACCTACTAATCTTCATCAAAGCCAACATGAAGCAGGTTATTGCTGCTAAAAGCGCTCTTGAAGCTTTCCGGAAGGCGTCTGAGCAGTGTGCGAGCATTGAGAAATCACAAATCTTCATCTCTCTTTCTGTAAGTAACAATATGGCAGAAGAACTTCAATCCATATGTGGCTATGAAAGAGTAAGCAACTGGTGAAGATATGTGTGGCTTTACATGATTGGCGGGAAACTTTTGGATCGGAAGATCAGATGCCTCTCTGTTGCACAAGAATCTATCCTCACCCAATTTGTGTCCCAATCTATCCCTATGTTCATTATGCAAACCTAGGATCTCCCAAAGGAAGTTTGCAAACAATTGGATCGTATTACAAGAAACTTCCTTCGGGAAGATCGAAAAGCTCATTTGGTAAATTGGGAAGAGGCATAGGCTAAAGACTTGTTTGGTTCTTGAAATTTTGAAAAAAAAAAAAAACACGAAGAAAAAATAAAAAAGTAATAAAATAAAAATATATATTATCCTTCTTTTATTTAAATGTTGACGAATAAACACATGAAAAAGAAAATAATTTTCTCATAAAAGTATTTTATTTGTTTGGTTGTCAAGGAAAAACAAGAAGAAATTGTTGCAAACTCTAAATGTTACCATTTCTTTTTTTTCATTTTACATTATATTTTTTCTTATAAGCCGAACATAAGAAAATACTTCTCTTCATATATATTTTGTTTATTTCCTTCAAATTTTCATAAAACTAAACAAACCCCAAAGGAAGCTGCAGGACTGAGCCTCAAGAAGGCAAGGCACACGACAACACAACCCACTCGGGGATATCTGGGCTTGGATATTCGGAGTCAAAAACTCAACGTAAAAATGATTTCGTGTCAATCAAGACACAAGGACGATTCTCAAGCACACAGCGTAGCATTCTTAAGCGTATACACTGGCTTACCTGTGTCACAAAGTGGTCCATTGGAGAGGGAATAATCACTAATTATGGAAGGATGGGCGAGTGGGAGAAGAACTGCCCTTAATTCAACACACAAAACTCTCCACAGATAAAATTAAATAATTCATATGGGAGAGAGAGATCAGAATGAAAGGGGAAATCAATGACAAATTCTTCGATAAAAAACGCTACGTATGGGCTCAGATATGTCATTAATATTTTATTCCACATTAACCGCCTTCTTTCCAGCTGAGGAAGCCAAGAGCAAATTGCAAATTTCATTCTCCCGATGGCTAGCGGGACTTGACTCAGACAGGGGGTAAACTCTAGGTAAGTGTGCCTGATCATCCAAGGAATCCATTCATATTTCCATAATCAAATGTGAAGCATGGATGAAAATATCAGTATTGGTATTAAGCACATTGGACTGCATATCGACACTGGATATATAAAAAAAATTCTAAAAATTATAAACAAATAGGACCATATAGCCAATATATGGAAAAAACAATATTAGATATATCAACGAT
>JAODPA010038320.1:0-12122 GCA_025585075.1 Nepenthes mirabilis | reverse complement strand
AATATTTTATTTTTGTTTTCTTTTCCATGTTTCTCTCCAATTTATTTTATCAATTTTTAATATTTTTTTTTATGTAAATGGAGCACATTACAATCATGGACAGAGAACATGATGAGCTAAGTGATATTGCAAATGTTGGGGTCACTCCCGTATAGAGGGTTATGGATCCAAGGACCCTGACAAGTTATGGGTCCGAGGACTCTGGTCAGTATGGTCATTGGCAACTGTGAATTCTATACAGTATAATTCTGAGAACTTTGTAAGCAACATTTGAATCTGAGGACTTCTAAAAAACACGAGGACTTTGTGGAGGCTAGAGGCAACGTTAACGACTAAGGTCGCTGAGTGCATAAAGGTCCGAAGACCTGTTTGAAGAAAGCGTACGTGGATGCCAACTCAGAAGATTGATTAAGGATGCGCAATATCTGTGGAATCATTTTTACAGGGCACGATCTTTTGCAATGTAGAGTCAGTGCGGAGCCGTTGCAGAGCTATAGTGCATCATGCGGTTGTCTGTATGTGTGTCCTTCACATTGGCTTTGCCGTTACTTTCAACAGTCTGTACATATGTTGTATTATGTTTATGAGCGGTGAAGATTACTGCATGAGCTTTTTTTCTAAGTATGGAAGAGTGTGAAGAGAGTATATTGTGAGCAATTTGTGTTCTTGCTCTCATTCTTTTCTCCTAGGGTTTGTGTAACAATGAAAAACATACATAGCGAAAATTTATTTGTGGACAAAACGTCCTGTGATTTTTTTTTCGGTTTGTGAAGGAGTTTTCACGTAAATTGATATTCTCCTCTTCTTCCTTCTTTCTTCACTACTGTGTGTGCGCTTGAGGTTGTGTGACGCCATTCTTCCCTACAAGTGGTATCAGAGCGGCAGGTTTGAGAAGCTTTCGATCTAATGGTATCGTCGTCTTCAAAAAATTTGTCATTTAGTATGGTGCAATTTAATAGGTAAGGTAATTTCGCCTTTTGGCAAGAAAGGGTGAATAATATCTTAACTCGAGAAGAAATAGTAAAAGTGTTGAAGAAAATGGATGCAAAGTCGGAGAATCTGACCGAGGATGAATGGCAAGATAAAAGAGATTTTGACAACTGTACTATCAAGTTATGCTTGGCGGACAACACTCTTCAGGAGGTCTTGGGCTTATCAGACCCGGCGGAGGTCTGAGAAAAATTTAAAAGCCGATATTAGTCCAAGTCATTGACTATAAGGCTACATGCGAAGAAGCAGTTTTATGAATTACACCTGTTTGAGGAAAAAAGTTTCAAGAAGTATCTAGATGAGTTTAATCGTATTTTAACGCAGATGACAACGCTTGATAAGGTGATTAAGGAGGAGGATGAAGCATTGGTATTGTTAGCTTCCTTACTAGCCTCATATGATCATATTGTCACAACATTACTGTTTGGAAAGAATATGTTTAAGTTAGACGAGGTGATTACTTCTCTACTTATGAATGAGTCCAGATGTTCTCAAGAGACCTCAACTTCATTCCGAAATACTCGTGACAGAATCACGAGAAATGTATAAAGGCCGTGGTCTGAAATTTGGAGATAAGGGCCAGAATAAGTCTTACTCAAGGTTTCAAAACTTTGAGTATCATCATTATGGTAAGAAATGCCACATTGAAAAATATTATAACAAATAGAGACATGAGAACGCTAATAAGGAGAAAGGAGATAAAGGAGAGAAAGGACGAGGTGAAGAAAAATTTTCAATCTCAATGATCACAGGAGGCAAGCTCCTGTTAACGTGTGAAATGAATGACATTGTAAATCTAGCTGAAAAGGCAACTGATTGGGTGATGCATACTAGAGCATCCATCCACGTTACTTCTTGGAATGGCCTTTTTACTTTATATGCTCCGGGTGATTTTAGAGTGTTGAAGATGAGGAATATGGAGACATTCAGAGTTGTTGGCCGTGGTGACGTATCTCTTGCCACTAATAATGGCACCCGACTGATTTTGAGGGACGTCCAACATGTTCCTGACATTCGAATGAATATCATTTCAGTAGGAAGACTAGATGATGTTGGCTTTTGCAACATTTTCTGTGATGGGGATATAAATTAATCAGAGGGTCTCTAGTAGTTGCCTGAGGTAGAAAGATGTCGGGCCTTTATTTGTTGTATGCTTTTACTGAGGCAGGTGAGGTAAACGCTGCTAGCAGCGTGGAGACCTCAGACTTGTGGCACCGCTGGTTGGACTACATGAGTAAAAAATGACTATGTCATCTGACCAAGAAGGGTCTTATATAGGACGTAAATGAAATTGAGTTGAGGACGTGTCCTTACTGTCTGGTGTGGAAGTAGAGGAGAGTCTCTTTCCGAGGAGACTCATCCTTCAAAAAGATCAAGGTGCTTGAATTGGTACATATTGATGTATGTGGATCGTTCAAAGAGAAATCATTTGGTGGCGCCCAATACTTTGTGTCTTTCATTGACGTCTGTTTCAGAAAACTGTGGGTTTACCCACTGAAGACCAAGAACTAAGTCATCGGTACATTTGAATACTTTTATACTTTGGTGGAACGTCAGATAGAGAAGAAGTTGAAAACCGTTCGAAGTGACAACGAGGGTGAGTATATTGGGACATTTGATACCTACTGATAGTCTCAAAGCATCAAATATCAGAAGACGTCACCAATGATGCTGCAATTAAATGGTGTGGCCAAGCGGATGAATCGCACGTTGTTAGAAAGGGTAAGGTGTATGCTTTCAGAAGCAAAACTTCCAGGATCCTTTTGGGATGAAGTCCTAAGAACGGTGGCCTATATTATTAATAGATCGCCCAATAAACCCTTGAATGGTGAAGCTCCTGAGAAAATACGATCAGGAAAGGAGCTGTCCTATGACCATCTTAAAGTATTTTGGGTGCAAAGCTTATGTGCACATTCTCAAGGATGAAAGGACCAAACTAGTGGTAAAAACGAAACAATGTATCTTTCTGGGCTATGAGGAAGATGATCTGGGGTTCAGATTTTATGACCCAATAGAAAAGAAACTTATTCGATCACAGGATGTGATTTTTATAGAATGGGAGACCATAAAAAATATTAAAAAAGACAAGAAGGCTTTACCTGACACTGGCCAGACGGACAAGGTAAGTGTTGAAACTGTCCGTCCAGTACCTCTTCAATCCGAGGACAATGGCCCAAGAATGGCTGAGGACAATAATGAGGCAGTTACTATGCTTCATGAGGATCAGAATGAAATTTTTTCTCAACCGGCCGAGGAAATTATTGTCTAACAATTTACAATGGACAAACGATCGTCCGTACATTTGCCGTCCAGTGAGTACGTCCTACTCACTAACGAAGGAGAATCCAAGGACTTTGAAGAGGCAGTGAAGTATAAGCATAATGATGAATGGATGGAAGCCATACAAAAGGAGATTGGTTCTCTGTATGAGAATCATACATTTGAATTGGCAGAATTGTCAAAGGAAAAGTATACTCTAAAGAATAAATGGGTATTCTGATTGAAAACAGATGAGAGTACCTCAAAATCGAGGTATAAAGCAAGACTGGTGGTAAAATGATTTAATCAATGAAAAAGGGTTGATTTCAATAAAATATTTACTCTAATTGCAAAAATATCCTCAATATGAGTGGTGCTCAGTCTGGCTGCAGCTCTAAATTTAGCGGTGGAGCAATTAGATATCCATACGGCATTTTTTCATGGTAATCTTAAAGAAAAAATTTATATGGAGCAGTCAGAGGATTTTCAGGTTAAGGGAAAGGAATACTTGGTCTGCCATTTAAAAAAAAAGCCCGTATGGATTGAAGCAGGCTCCAAGATAGTGGTATAAGAAATTTGAATCTGTCATGGTCGGTCAATGATATCGAAAGACTACTTCTGACCACTTTATTTTTGTGTAGAAATTCTCTGAGAATGATTTTATCATTCTTCTCCTTTATATGGACGACATGTTGGTGGTTGAACAAACAGTACTCGAATTGATAAACTCAAGAAGCAGTTTGGACAGTCATTCACAATAAAGTATTTTAGGCCAACGAAACAGATTCTAGGGATTAAAATCATTCATGACCAAGAGGCAGGAAAGTTATGATTGTTTCAAGAGATTTACATTGAGAATGTGCTATAACGCTTTAATATAGACAAGTCCAAACCAGTGAGCATACCATTGGCAAGTCACTTCAGGCTGAGTAGTGTACAGTGTCTATCTTTGGATGCTGAGAAGGCCAATATAAGGAGCATACCTTACTTCTCGGTTGTAGGCAACTTGATGTATGTAATAACATGCACAAGACCAGACATTGCGCATACTGTTAGCACAGTTAGCCACTACATGTCAAAGCTAGGTAGGGAGTACTGATCTGTAGTGAAATGGATAATGAGATATCTTCGAGGGACTTCTAAGTTGTACCTGTGTTTTGAAGATGCTAAGTTTCACCTGGTTGGCTACACGGATGCCGACATGGTAGGTGATATTACTTCAGAAAATCTACCTCGGGATGCTTGATAAAATTTGTTAGAGGAGCAGTCTCCTAACTGTCAAAGTTGTAGAAGTGCGTTACCCTTTCTACCACTAAGGTTGAGTTTATTGTAGTGACCGAGGCCTGTAATGAGATACTTTGGATGAAAAAGTTCATACAAGAACTGGGTTTCAAATAAGAG
The DNA here is from genome assembly GCA_025585075.1 of Nepenthes mirabilis. NCBI lineage: Eukaryota > Viridiplantae > Streptophyta > Magnoliopsida > Caryophyllales > Nepenthaceae > Nepenthes > Nepenthes mirabilis. The sequence goes on along the minus strand of JAODPA010038320.1, from coordinate 7,472 downwards.
AAGTATATGGTTCTTTGTGATAATCAAAGTACAATGCATCTTTATAGAAATTTCTCATTCCATTCAAGATCAAAATATATTGATATTCGATACCATTTGGTGAGAAATGTTACTGATGTAGGACTACTGACGTCTAAAAAAGTCCGAACAGATAAAAATGGATTAGATATAATGACCAAACTTTTGTCCAAGTGAAAGTTTAAAGCTTGCTGTGACATTGTTAGCCTGACTGATTTAGTTCTAACATGGTCATGAGGAAAAGTTTGTTGAGGTCACTTCCGTGTGAGGGGTTATGGATCCGAGGACTCTGAGAGGTTATGGGTCCGAGAACTTTGGTTAGTCCGATTATGAGCAACTGAGTACACTATGTAGTATAATTTTGTAAATTTTGTAAGCAACATTTGAGTCCGAGGACTTCTAAGAGGCACGAGGATTCTGTGATGACCAGAGGTAATGTTATCGACCAAGGTCGCTGAGTGCATAAAGTCCGAGGACCTGTTTGATGAAAACGTACGTGGATACCAACTCAAAAAATTAATTGAAGAAGCGCAATCTCTATAGAACCGTTTCTGCAGGGCACGATCTTTTATAGGGTAGAGCTGTCGCAGAGCTATACGTGCTTCAGGCAGTTGTCTGTACGTGTGTCATTTACGTTAGATTGGCCGTTGCTTTCAACAGCCTGTACATATATTGTATTGTGTCTATGAGCGGTGAAGATTACCATGTGAGCTTTTTTTCTAAGTGTTGATGAGTGTGAAGAGAGTATCCTATGAGCAATTTGTGCTCTTGCTCTCATTCTCTTCTCCTAGGGTTTGTATAACCGTAAAAAACACACATAGTGGAAATTTGTTTATGGACAAAACGTTCCATGATTTTTTCCTTTAGTTTATGAAGAATTTTTCACTTAAATTGGTGTTCTCCTCTTATTCATTCTTCTTCATTTACTACTGTGTGTGTGCTTGAGGTTGTGTGATGCCATTCTTCCCTACAACAAAATGGCTTTAATTTTGCATAATAATATAACATTACAATCACAAACCACAAACTCAATTTTTAACCGAAGCCCTATGGCTTTATTTTTTTACAACTTAAATTTGATTTGTTAAAAACCATAATGATTCTTCATTTTTCTTCCTACGGCTTAAGTAGCAAAAGTGGTGCCAATAATGTGAGGAATGAGATTAGTTTATCCCTCACATGTATAAAATTAATTGTCATATATTTAGAAGCTGACCACAGTGAAAATCAGCTTTGCATAAGAGGAAGCCACCCCATAATTTTGTAAGAATTTTATCCCTCAAGAATGAAACAGTTTGCCCATTACTTTGATGTATGGCGGCCATTACATAAGTTGTAATAACTAGATTGAATCCCCGCCGTCTCCTTTCTTTAGCATATTTCTTCAAATTAATCTTGATCCTTTCATAGTCCAATTCAGATTTAATCTTCCCAACAGATATTTTTGTAAGTCCCTCGGCAAGACATTTAGCTAGAATAACTGCATCTTCCAAAGCAGAGCAAGCTCCTTGGCCGAGATCTAGTGTCATAGGATGAAATGCATCGCCAACTATACAGATAGTACCTTTGCTTATATTTCCTAAAAGTATCTCCCATGGAGCCCTACTTCTTTGTGGAGTACAAATAATATCATTGAGTTTCATTTTCTCTATGATATTTTTTAGTTTATCAAGGATTTTTTCCATGTAACTCAACACAAATTGCTTTATTTTCTATGGGTCTTCTTCCATTACGATATTTATTTTATGAATATGAAGAAAATAACATTAGTATCTATTCCAAATATTCTATATTATAAATATCATTTGACCCAAATTTTTGTTCATTTAAGATTGCAATTTAGAATAATAAATTTAGTCCACGGAAAAATTGGTGAGACTAAAACTCAGTTGAAAAATGATCTTTTTTCAAGATGAAAATGAATATTAGATATATACCTTTGCCAGACGAAAAAAATGCAAAAAACTGATGAACGTTGATCTCATCGCAAGGAAGGAAACCATATATGACACCATTTCCCACGAATTGTTGGATTTGGGCTCAAGTCCATGACTTCCCTCAAAAACTACAAAGCCCTGAATGGTAGACTTCTTAACAAATGTTGGACTCTTGAATCCTAACAACCTTGCCACCGGTGAGTTTACTCCATCGCAGCCAATTAATATCTTTATATGATAACAATTTAAAAATATTTTAGAATCATTGACTGATATTATACATATAAAAAAACTTATATCCAAAATATTTTTTTTATAATTTCTCCAATACAAAGTTGTTCATGATAATCCTCAAGTGCCTCTTGATTAAAATCAGATCTCATGTTACTAAGCTCAAGAGGAACTAGGAGTATTAGATAATACCACATCCAATTTGTTATGTTCAAGATTTTACAAATTTTCTCCTTTTATTAGAGGAATTATATATAATTATTTGTCAGATTAAAATACTTATTATAAATATGTTAACATAAGGAAAAAAAGTTACGATAAATAAATATTATTTTAAAATTAAATTACCTTGTCTTTAAGGATAGAATCATTAGCAAGATGCAACAGCTTTTGACAATTTAAATCCTTAATAAAAACCACATTGAGAAAAATTTTATGGCATCACTTGGCAATTCATTTGCAAGTGTTTCTAGTAATGCCTTTCTTTTTGAACACCAAAGTTCTTGTCCCCCACTGCATTATCACACACCAATTATGAGCATGTACTTTGATATTTTCATTAAAGTGACTCATTTAGCTTTAATCATACAAACAAGTGAGATAAAAAAAAAAAAAAAAGGTTCTTATATGTCCATGTAAGCTTTGTTTTTTTTTTTTAATTAGATCTTTTGTTCTTTAAATAGCTATAGATTTAGTTACTTTAAATAATTGGTCATATTTGAATCAAATTGACAATTGTAAATTACAAATTTGTTTTCAAAAAAAAAAGGAGCATACTACAATAATACCTAGTCACGATTAAATTAGATTAATTTTTTTTTTAAAAAAAAATACATTGATATGGAGATGTTTGCTTCTCAGCTTTCATTCCAAACTCAATGAATTCTAAGGAGAAGGCCCTTACACATATGCCCCTAGTTCATGAAGCTCCAAGCTTTCATAATTTCAGTGATAATAAAATTTGATATATCATTTGTTCTACAATTATAGTTAAATAAACTTTTTTTTGTGACATAATTGATTAGCAGTATGAGATAATTATTTAAATTGTCTTTTGCAATTTTACAAAAAAAAAAAAGAATAATCCTCACCTTTCTCCCTCTTTAGGAAATGTATCCTCAGCAATTGGAACTCCTGACATTGAAGATATGACATCGATTCTATATTTATACATCAGTTGAGAATTATTCAGCATTCATCATCACCATGCATTTACAAACAAGGAAACAATATAATAAAAGACAGACATCAAAAAAGGTATTATGACAATGGAAAATGATAGCATGAAATATAAAGCAATCACCAATTAATTTAGAAGGTATAAATCATAATCTTATGAATCCCTAGAGAATAAAGAACCAAAATATAGTAAATAAGTGAATAGAAATTAAGTGGTTTTAACTTTATTGAAAGTAGATGTATTAAATGAATTAGATTGTCTGTGGCATGACACAGTCCAACCCGCCATGGGCTTTGTCAAGCATGACAAAATTAGGTAAATGGAAATGTTCTTAATTTTGAAAAGGATTTGAAATCTAAGAAATCTTATATAAATCAACAGATAAGAGGAAAATATAATCCATTTTGAAGATGAAATTCACATGTTAAAAAATTTATAACACCTTTTTATTTTCTATTTTGTATTTTTAAGGCCTGATTAAAATTAGATAGCCCAATTTAAAATTTTATAAGATTTAGTCAATATATATCGATATTATAAATAAACGTGATAAAAAAAAATTAAATCTGATTAATTTTTACAATTATTAATGCAGCTCGGACCCTTTTTTTTTAAAAAAAAAACAAAGATCAAAGCTATAAGAGGTATACACAAATTAAAATCACCTAGATAAAAACAAATTCAATTAAAAAAAAAGGAAATCAAAACAGACCCACAAAGCCGGAGATGTTGTCGGCGGGGTGAATCGCCAACCCCAAGAGCATCGAGTGCCCGCCATGCATCGGTCCACGTGGTGAAAGCAGCGCCGGTGGCTCTCAGACAAGGCGATGATTCTACTACCAAACTTCTCAACCATAACCTACATTATAAATTTAGATACAGAGATGTTAAATCTAACGTGACGGATCGGGTTATTTTTTTTTAATAATTTTTTCGTCAATAAATTAATATATAAGTATTATAATTTCAACATATCACAGGATCCAAAAGCCACATAAAATTTGTGGCTCTAGCATGGTATATTTAAATACCACGTTAGCTCAAGAGAGATGCCACAAATTCTCTATATACCCAAATGAAATGCGAAAGCAGAACTAAATACTTAGTTACCTGCGAAAGTTTAATAGGGATGTAACTAATCTCCAGGCTTTTGACATTCGACTTTGTTTAAGCAGATCCCTTTTCTTATTCTACTTATTCAGGGGCCATTTTATCACTATCACCTGGGAGGAGAAAATAGCAAGCGTGAGCGTATAGCTCAACAAGTGAAATCATACGTCACTATCAAATTGTGAAGAGACATGAAATACAATGAGACTTTATTTGGAGGTATATATTTCCCATTCATCATGTTTTGAAACCTTTAGTTACCATTTGAACATACTTAATCAATTTACTTCAATATTTGCGGACCAGGGCTAGTAGGTCGTATTAGCAAACGATGCGAGAGAACGAGAAAATGATCATGATACTCCACATGATCTAAGGCTGTGAGGGATTATCTTTTACGACCCATCCGGGGGATCGTGCACATCGTGCCGTAAATCGCCCCATTCCCCCGAGGTACCAAGGCAATCCTCGAGGTACCAAGACAATCCTCGTTCTTTCACAATAGTATCCTAAGGCGTGACACAGACACCACCCGCTTACACACAAGCGACCAAATACGTGGCCCAAGTATTCTTTGGGTTTCTACCATGATGGGCGTGTCAAGCCAGAGAATACTATCCATCTAAAAGTCCATGGTCCTAGTTTCATGATTCTATTTCCATATTCATTTGAGGAAAAGTCAACTGTATCTCATGTATCGTATCTCCCACCATTTGGGAGGTTTCCTCATTCACATATCATTACATATTACATTGTGGACTTCCCTCCGTTTACTCATTCGTTTCTCATTTACTTGGGCATTTATTTCTCATCTTACTTGGGAACTTAAATATTTTTACATTGTAATCACACATGCCATGTGGATTTCTTTGATTGCTTATACGATTCTTATTCTTCTTTGAACTTATTCCTTTTCACGATTCAATTTGAATTCAAGAGAGAACTTTAGCATTTCTCTTCTCATTGAGTCAATATCATTTTGGAGTCCTCCGGTGCTCATTTCATTATAAGCGATGCACATAGATTATTAATCATGGGTTATACAATTTTCATGATTTGGGTGGATATTACAACGATAATACTTGATAGAGAACGAGTAAAGATCACAATTTAACTATAGTGAGTATGAGAACACTTGCCTGGGATGCTCATCAAGTCCTCATGTTTGGCTTGAAAATCGTCTTCCTCATTCTCTTTCCTTCGTCTCTCCCTCCTCTTCTTCTTCCTTCTCTTTCGCTCGTCGCTCCCCCTGCTCCTCCTTCTAATCCCCTCATCAGTATTTATAGGCGGTGAGATGAGAAGATGGGGGCAGAAATCTTCGAGAGAATTCGGGCGTCGTTTCTTCCCGAGATTTCGGGAATGTTCTGGAGTCGTTCTTTCCCGAAGAGTCTGGAGGTTTCTGGAGTCATCTGTTCCCGTGATTATTCCTGTGATTATTCCGGAGTTAATTTCCTCCTCTGGCTCCCGTTCTTTCCTTCCGGTCAACTGTTGTTGACCGGATTCCTCTTTTCCTTTCTTGCCTTGTTGACCGGATTGGGCTTCTTTTTCAACATAAAGCTATTTCATCCTCAAATCACTCCGTCTTCACTCCGGTTTCAATGTGTAAATCAACTCCGGCTTGTGAATCAACTCTGGCTATTTCGTTTCACAAGTCACTCTAACTTCCGTGAGTAAATCTACTCCGTCTATTATGCATTTCTTACTTCACTCCGGCTTTCCAAATCATAATCTACTCCGGTTATTTCCTTCAAAAGCACTCCGGCTTCCGTGAGTAAATCCACTCCGTCCAACATGTCACTCCGGCTTCTCAATTTATACTCAACTCCGGTTATTTCTTTCAAAAAGCACTCCGTCCTTGAGAGTCACAAAATAACAGCAAGGCCACTCCGGCCTTCGTCAAAGCCTGTACGCGTCTTCAATGGTAAGGAGCTCTGGGTCTTATATATATTTCAATGGTTTCTTCTCATTTCGATGTGGGACTTCTTCAACTCAGTCTGATTTTCATCAAACGTAAGGCTACTCCGGCTTTTACTCTTTTCTCAATCTACTCCATTTTTCAAGCCAGTCCGGTTTTTCATTAAACGTAAGGCCACTCCGGCTTTTACGCTTTTCTCAATCTACTCTGGTTTGCTAAACTGGTCCGTCCCATTTTCTTTACAAAGCACTCCGGCCTGTTAATTCATTGTGTCCCATTTCCTTTACAAAGCACTCCGGTCTGCTGATTCACTCCGTCCTAAACTCTCCTTTCAATTTACTCCGTCCTGAATTCACTCCGTCCTGAATTTACTCCGGCCTGCCAATTTATTCCAGCCTTAGGGCCACTTCGTCCTCTCAATCCACTCCGGCCTTAAGGCCACTCCGGCTTTTCCACCCCTTTTTCGCTCGAGCGCTTCTTGGGCGCACAGTAGGCGCCACTTGGTGCCTTACATTATTCGTTCCATAGGCATAGTATTGATCCTTATCCTACTAAGCACCTTATTATCAAGTTTTTAGATCTGCAACCTCACATCTAATTTTTCGAAAGTGAGGTTAACCTGTAAACTTCGCAGTTTTAGCTAGAAACACCAGTAACTTTAACGGGGAAGAGAGAGAGAGGGGGGAGAGAAGAGAGAGAGGTGGCGGCGGCTGGGGCGGCACCTGTGGAGGCCTAAGGCGGTGGCGAGGCAAGCAATTCCGGCTCCTACAATCACGATGTCTTCCTTCGATTCCATTTTCCTCCGCTACTCACCAACCTTCGAAACATGGAAGACTCATTAAATACCCCGAGGGATCCTGCGCATGCTTCGCGTGTTTTTTTTTTTTTTTTTTGTTGACTATTTTTTTAATAAAATTTGTATTTAAAAAAATAGTTAAAAAAATGCAAATTACGTGCTTCGGATCCCCGTGCTCCTCATTAAATAATAACCTGTGAACTTTGAATTCAATGACTCATTACTTACCGGTACTTATGGAGAGAGAATAATAAAATATTATTAAACTTACTTGATTGTTATTTT